>VZQC01009358.1:943860-1083090 GCA_009823505.1 Rhizomys pruinosus
ATAATATATAGCCTTTTGATCCTACTAATGAAGCACACACAATTAGATATATAGGTATTTAAACATTACTAATTGTTATGGTAGGTTTCTTTGGTATAGACACAGATGTTTGGATGGTATGTTAATTCATGAATTACATTTTCTTCTGTTAAGTATGGCAGGGTCTTCGTGTGGTTTATAACATCTCCTAACCATTAGAGGATATAAGCTTGTGGCATCAGCACTGCTGTATAGAACTCCATTGTGTAGATGTACCACATTTTCTCTATCCACTCGTCAGTTGAGGGGCATTTGGGTTGGTTCCAGCTCTTTGCTACTGAGAAGAGAGCTGAAATAAACATGGCCGTTCTTTTATCTCTTTGGTGGTATGATTCTTATGGGTACATGCATAGGAGTGGTATGGGTGGGTCGGATGGCAGTTCATTCCAAGACTTCCAACGGTTCTCCACACTGCTTTCCATAGTGATTGCACGAGTTTACATTCCCACCAGCAGTGGATGAGTGTTCCTCTTTCCCCACTACCTCTCCAGCACTTGGTATCATTTGTTTTCTTGATCCTAGCCAGTCTTATTGGAGTAAGATGATATCTTAAATTGGTTTTGATTTGCATTTCCTTAATGATTAGTGATGTTGGACACTTCTTAAGGTGTTTCACAACCATCTCTCATTCCTCACTTGTGAAGTCTCTGTTCAGCTCTTTGCTCCATCTATTGAGTGGGTTATTTGTTTTCTTTCTTCTTTCTTGTTGAGTAGTTTATATATTCTGGAAATCAATGCTTTTTCAGATGTATCACCTGTGAAGGTTTCCTCCTGATCTGTGGGATTTCTCTTCACTTCCTTGATTGTTTATTTTTATGTACAGAAGCTTTTGAGCATAATGAGGTCCCATTTGTCAATTGTCGACCTTAATTCTTGTGCAGCTGCTGTCTGATTTAGGAAGTCTTTTCCTATGCCTATGACTTGTAGTATGCTGCCAACTTTTTCTTCTATCGCCTTCAGAGTTTGGGATTTCACGTTGAGGTCTTTGATCCATCTGGAATTGACTTTTGTATAGGATGAGAGGTAAGGGTTTAATTTCATTCTTCTACAAGTAGTGATCCAGTTTTATCAACACCACTTATTAAAGATTCTGTCTTTCCTCCATTGTGTCTTCTTGGCCCCCTTGTCAAATATGAGATGGCTGAAATTGTATGTGCTCAGGGTTGGATCTTCAGTTTTGTTCCATTGGTCAACAGGTCTGTTTTTGTACCAGTACCAGGCTGTTTTAATGACTATAGCCCTGTAGTATAGTTTGAAGTCTGGTATAGAGATCCCCCCTGTGTAGTTCTTTTCAGTCAGGGTTGTTTTGGCTATTTGGGGTCTTTTGTTTTCCAAATGAATTTAATGACTGTTTTTTTCCAGGCCTGTGAAGAAACCCTTGGGGATTTTGATTGGGATTGCGTTACATCTATATGAGTTTTAGTAGAATGGACATTCTTACAATGTTAATTTTCCCAATCCATGAGCATGAGAGGTTTTTCTATCTTCTGATGTCTTCTACAATTTCTTTCTTTAAGGGTTTAAAATTTTTGTTGTAGAGATCTTTGGTGTCTTTGGTTAGGTTTGCTCCTAGGTATTTTATTGTCTTTGAGGCTGAGTAGGAATGTCTCCTTGAATTCTTTCTCCAGTTGCTTGTTGTTGGTGTAAAGAAAGGCCATTGATTTTATTAGGTTAATTTGGTATCCTGCTACTTTGCTGAAGCTGTTAATCATTTGTAGGAGTTTTCTGGTGGACTTCTTAGCATCCCTTAGGTAGACAATCATATCATCAGCAAAAAGTGATAGCTTGACTTCCTCTTTTCCAATTAGAACTCCTTTAATTTCCTTTTCTTGCCTTATTGCCCTAGCAAGTGTTTCAAGCACTATATTGAAGAGGAGTGGTGACAGGGGGCAGCCTTGCCGAGTTCCTACCTTTAANGATTACATTGAGGAATGATCCCTCCAGTCCAATTCCCTCTAGGACTTTAAACATGAAGGGATGTTGGATTTTGACAAAGGCTTTCTCTGCATCAATTGAGATGATATTGTGGTTTTTGTCTTTCATTTATGTGTTTGATGATGGTTATTGATTTTTATACATTGAACCATCCCTCATCTCTGATACAAATCCAACTTGGTCATGATGGATGATGTTCTTGATGTAGATCTGTATGCTATTTGCCATTATCCTGTTTAGAATTATGGCATCTGTTCTCATTAGGGACATGGGTCCATAATTCTCCCTTTTGGTTGTATCTTTGCCTGATTTTGGTAATAGAGTGATGCTGGCTTCATAGAAGGAATTTGGGAGAATTCCCTCTGTTTTTTTTTTCCCTCCAAACAGTTTCAGTAATAATGGTTGTAGGTCTTTTTGAAATGTTTTATAGAATTCTGCCATGAAACCGTCTGGGCCTGGGCTATTTTTGGTTAGGAGGTTTCTTATTGCATCTTCAATTTCTTCATGTATTATGGGTCTGATTAAGCTGTTGATCTCTTCTTGGTTGAGGTTTGTTGATTCCCAGGATTTCAGATATTCATCCATTTATTCTACATTTTCAAACTTGGTAGAGTATAGGTTTTGAAATATTCCCATATGATTTTCTGGATCTTTTCCTTGACTGTTGTGATATTTCCCTTTTCATCATGGATTGTATTGATTTGGAATTGTTCCTTCTTTCTTTTGGTTAACTGGGCTAGAGGTCTGTCTATCTTGTTTATTCTTTCAAAGAAACAACTATTGGATTCATTGATTTTTTTTGTATTATTTTCTTTGTTTCTATTTCATTGATTTCTGCTCTGATTTTTGTTATTTCTTCCTGTCTGTTGCATTTAGGGTTCATCTGTTGTTGCCTCTCAAGTGCTTTTAACTGCAGTGTTAGACGATTCACTTGTGCTCTTTCTGTTTTTTTAATGTAGGCACCCAGGGCTATAAACTTCCCTCTCATGCTTATATCACACCATATCTTCAGTAATATCTTCTTCTGTGCACTCAAATTTATAGGAAAATGGCCTTTGTTTGGGGGGCTTATAGAGCCATCCTGGCCAACAGCTCCTGGTAAAGTAGTTCACAGCTGGCCGTTATCTACCTTTATCTACTTTTTTTTTTTTTTGACATAGGACAAAGTTGTATCATGGAGTAAGGAGGCATATTCCTTCCCCCTTTGCTTTTGTAATTGTCACTACAATCAGAGAAGCCTTTATTGTTTCCTAGACCTCCATATCCTGATTTGTCTTCCAGAAGGCACGAGTTGTTTTATATATCTACAGACAGGAACCAAGATGAAAGTGTTTACCAAGCCCATTCAGACTGCCTCCTTATGGATTGGATGCCACTAGTTCAAGAAGGTAGAACCCAGCATTTCCTGATTCGAATTATCTTGTTATGGGCAAAATAAACGTCAGAATTAACACTTCTATAATATGGAGAAACATGGAGAAAATTTGTGTCCATTTAATCTAACAACTGTAACTGAGAATCCAGTAAAAGTTAGGAGTGGATTGCAAATTAACAAAACTCTGTATCCCTAATGAGGATATGGTGTTGCCATTTTCTATTCTGGAAATAGCTATCCATTTATTCTTACAAAGGAGGCTTTTAGTTAATGCCATGAGACTTAGTAACATTTACTAAGAGATTTACCCCTAGTTATTAAAAGTTACAAAATATTCAATATTTATACACACACATACACACACAGGCATATGTAAAACAGTTATTTTAAATATACCATTATAAAGTATAAATTTGACATATTCTTTCATGTCTTGGAGTATGGTCTAAATGTCTAATTCTCTCCAAATGTTCAGAGATGTTTATCACATATTTGGCAAAATCCTGTCTGTTCACTCCAAAGATATTTTACCTAGTGGTCAAATAACTTGTACATAAAACATATCTAAATGCAGAAATGAATGGCACCCTAGAGGAGAAGTAGTCTTTCCTTTAAATTAACAAATATCCTTAAGGATTAGGAACCCTGTTGTGATTTAACAGTCTTAGCATACAGGATGATTTATGTATCAGTGAGTAGATTACCGAAAACCTTGCCTGCTCATGCTTCAAAAAGGGAAGCTTGATTTAGCAAGACCTGACTTTGTCCTCAAGTGGATGGAACTGGTGATTGAAACGCCAAAAAGATCCAGGGGCTCCATCTCCACCCCATAAGAACCTGAGGACCAGATCTTCAAGTGACCTTGAGAAAACAAAAACCTTGGCTGTGTGGCCTTAAGCATCCAAAAGGAAAGTATAAACAGAAAAAAATAAATAGTAAGGCCTGAGAAATTGTACTTCATGTATAAAACTTGAGATCTTATCTAAAAGACAAAAAGAGGGGCTGGAGAGATGGCGTAGTTGTTAAGAGCACCGACCACTCTTAAAGAGGACCCAGGTTCAATCCCCAGCACCCACATGGCGGCCGAGAACCTTCTGAAACTCCAATTCCAGGAGAACTCTGTTCCAGGCGAATCCAACACCCTCTTCTGACCTACGCGGCATTGCACAACACGGGTGCACAAACCTGCATGAAGACAGTACATTCATACGCCTACAGAAATAAATAAAATTAAAAAAAATTAAAAAAGACAAAAAGAAAAAAAAAGAACAATTGTTTTGCCTTTCTTCCTGTCTTACTGGAAGTGCAGCTACCCTGTGGTTGCCACTGCTTTTTGCATCCTTTAAAGACATGAGACATAGCTTTTCAACCTTCAAATATGGACTGAAGACTCATGTCTCTCCTAGAATCCTCCAAACCTTCATTGCCAGATGAGGACTGCTGAGACATCCAACTTGTGGACTGAGCTACTACTGGGGTTTCAGCATCTTCAGAGTATAGACTACATTGTTGCTCTACCTAGGCTGTATCATGGAGAACAGTACAGGAAGATCAAGACAGATCACAGTGCTTACCGGACCTCATTTGGTGAACATGGGAAGGGAAAACCCTAGTGTGGTACACAAGGGCAGAACTGATGGTAGTTTGGGCTTGCCAAGGAGGAGGCTTCAAACATGACATCTTTCAGCCTAAAATAATCATAACCTGAAGATGCTAAACCTATGATATATGTGACATGCATATGTGCATATTTTGGAGTGATGCATATTGGAAGCAACAACAACAACAGAAAGATTGCATCAAAGAACTGACTGAAAAGGTGAACTTCTGCTCCAAACAGCAAACTTCCGCATCAAGAATTCTGAGAGAGACTGAAAAAAAGACAAAAAAACATGTTTGGCAGAATGCTTGAGCTATAATGGTATGGGGAGGCGGGGGGGGGCCTAGATTTTATTTGAAATTTTGTATGAAATGTACAGCTTCAGTAAAAAATTTGCTTTGAAAAAAATCTTCGAAGTGTAAAAAATAGAGACACGTCTTTCAAGCTACAATGATAACAATCATTTTGATATTATCTTTACTGACCAGTTACTCATTTTAACTTACATATAAAGACTTGTTGTTAGGAACCACAAATGAAGGATAACATACATCATTTGTTTTCCTGAGACTATGTCACCTCACTCAGCATAATAGCCTCCAGTTCCATCCATTTGTCTACACATTTCATGAAGTCATCCATTTCACTGCTGCTTAGAACTCCATTATATAAATGTACCATATCTTCATTATCTACTCATCAGTTGAGGGACATCAGAACTGCTTCCAGCTTTTTGATATTGTGAAAAGAGCTGCAATAACCAGGGTTGTTCACTTATCTCTGCAGGATTACTCTTTTGTGTGTATAGCTAGAAGTGGTATAATTGGGTTAGATGGTAAATTCATTTTTACTGTTTTAAGAGTTCTCCATAGGGATTGGATGAGTGTGCAATCCCACCAGCAATGAATAAGTTTTCCCCTTTCTTTACACCCTCTCCAACTCTCCAACATTTGGTATCATTTGTTTTCTTGACCATAGCTAATCTTACTGGTGCAAGATGAAATCTTAATGTGGCTTTAATTTGCATTTCCTTAATAATGATTTTGAGCACATTTTTAAGGTGACGCTGAGACATCTTAACTTTTTCTCTTGAGAAGCCTCTGTTCAGCTCTTTAGTCCATCTTTTAATTGGGTCATTTATTTTCTTGGACCTTTGTTTTCTGAGTAGTTTATATATTCTGTATGTTAAACCTCTTTCAGATGTATCACTGGTGAAATGTTCCTTCTAATCTGTGGGTTTTCTCTTTACTTCTTTGATTGTTTATTTTGCTGTACAGAAGCTTCTTTAATGAGGTCCCACTTGTTGATTGGGAGCAACTACTGTCTGATTTAGAAAGTCTTTTTATACACCTATGCTCAGAGTTTCAGGTTTCACATTGAGGTCTTTGATCCATTTAGAATTGACTTTTTGGAAAGGGGAAGGTAGGGATTTAGTTTCTATCTTTTACAGATGGTGATTCAGTTTTGCCGGGACCATTTTCTGGAGATGCTACCTTTCCTTCTTTAAGTGTTTTTGGCTCCTTTGTCACCTTTAAAGGTGAAATTGTATGTACTGCAGTTTGGGACTTTGATTTTATTCCATTCATCTATGGGTTTATGTTTATGCCAGTACCATGCTGTTTTTATAATTATAACTCTGTAGTAGAGATTAAAATCTGGTATAGTAGTTCACCCTGCATTACTTTTTTTTTATGAGGGTTGCATTGGCTACCCAGGGTCTTTTGTTTTTCCATATGAATTTTAAGAATATTTTTTAAGTCTGTGAAAAAGACATGGGGATTTTAATTGGGAATGCTTTACTTGGGGTAAAATGGTCATTTTACCATATTAATTCTTCTAATCCATGAACATGGAAGGTCCTTTCTTCTTCTTATATCTTCCTTAATCTCCTTCTTCAAAGATTTATAGTTTTCATTGTAGAGATCTTCAATGTCTTTAGTAAGATTTATTCCATGTTATTTTATTTTTTTTGCAGGCTATTGTAAATGGAAGGTATTCCATGTATTCCTTCTCCAATTGCTTGTTATTGGCATTTAGGAAGGCTACTTATTTTTGTAGATTAATTTTGTAACCTGCCACTTTACTGAAATTGTTTATCAGTTATAGTAGTTTTCTTTCTAGTGGAATTTTTGGCATCCCTTAGGTATAATATTATGTCATCTGCAAAAAGGGATAGCTTGACTGCTTCTTTTCTGATTAGTATTCTTGTAATTTTCTCCTCTTCTCTTATTGCTCTAGCAAGAGTTTCAAACACTGTATTAAAGAAGAGTTGAGATGTTGAGATAGTGGGGAACCTTGCCTGGTTCTTGACTTTAAGGGGAATGCTTCTAATTTTTCTGCATTTCGGTGGGTTTGTTGTATATAACTTTAATTATTTTGAGGAATGTTCCCTCCAGTTCAATTCCCTCTAGGACTTTAAACATAAAGGCATTTTTTTTTGGCTTTTTGAGACAGTCTCCCTGTAGCTACCTGCTGGCCTGGAACTCAGTATGTAGAATAGATTTGCTTTGAACTCAAAGACATCAGCCTCTGTGAGTTCTCTGCTTTAGGAGTACTAGGATTAAAGGCATGCACCACCATGCCCAGGTATGTTGTATTTTATCAAAGGTCTTTCCTGCACCAATTGAGATGACAATTTGTTTTTATCTTTGAGTCCATTTGCATAATTTATGACATTTATGGATTTATTTATGTTGAACCATCCCTGCACCTCTGGAATAAACCCAACTTGATCATGTCGAATAACTTTTTTGATGTGCACCTGTATGCAATTACCAAGAATTTTGTTGAGAATTTTTGCATCAAAATTCATTAAATATATAGGCATATATTTTTCTTTTTTAATTATATCTTTACCTGGTTTTGGTGTTAAAGTGATGCTGCCTTCATGGAAGCAATTTGGGCAATTTCCCTCTGCTTCTATCCTTTTAAATAACTTAAATTGTATTGTTTGTAGGTCCTCTTTAAGTGTCTGAGAGAATTCTGCTGTAAACCCATCTGGGCCTGGGCTTTTTTGGTCGGGAAGTTTTGTATTACTATTTAAATTTCCTCATATGTTATTGGTCTATTTAAACTGTTGCTCTCTTCTTGGTAGAGTTTTGGTGAGTCCTATGACTTCAGATATTCCTCATCAGCACACATCTTATTATGGTCACATATTTCTGCTTCATACTGCCATTGTTTGTCTTCTCTTCTTAGTCTCTACCAAGCCAGGAAAAAATGTTGGCTCTAATTAGTTAATGATCCTTAATCTTTTGAAGAGTCAATTATTTTCATGTATTAGGCTTTTGTTTAAATACATTGATATAGTAAAGTTAAACATTGCTGTTGTACAGTTTGGGATGAACATTTATGCCACCAATGACAGATCAAAGAAATGATTCCTATTGAGATTTTCACTTCCCAGATATGTCAAATGTGAGACAGCACTCTGCAACACATATTTTGTGCTGTTCAAAGCATTTCTAACATCCCACTTTCTCCATACGGGTTGTCTGTGGACCACTCTCATCTTCCTTAGCCCTTGGGAAACACATATTTTTTTTCCATCCTTTGCAGTACTGTAACATAATCAGAGTCAGACAGCATGTAGTCTTTGGTCCCACTTCTTCCACTTCACAAATGGCATCTAGGAACCGTCCAAATTGTCATGTGCATCAATAGACTGTTCCTTTTAGAGAAGCAGTATTTTAAGGACAGCAGTATCCCAGAATGTTTACACTTTCATGGGTGGAAAGACAGCTGGGTCGTTCTAGTTTTGGGCAAAATGACTAGAGCTGCCATAAACATCCATGTATATATTTTCATGTGATCATAATATTTCACTTCTCTTTGGAAGTTATCCAAAAGATTTTCTGGAACACATGAAAAGAATATGCTTAACTGTATAATGAACAGACAAATTTACATATGTGACTCTACAATTTTACATTCTCATTAGGAAAGAAACACTTTCACTTCCTATTAGTTGTGAGAAAATGGTTATAGACTATTTTTTAATTTTTTATTGGTTTTGTGAAATTCATATATCTCTCAGTCCAATTTTAGACTCATTCCCCTTTCCATGCCCTCCCCACCAGAGTTAATACATTTTGCCATACATGTCTTGCATCTTTTTTTTTCAGTCGTTTTAAAGTTTTTCTATGCAGAGGTTTATTGTTTTGGGTTGAAGTCTACTGTTTCAGTAAGTTCTTTGACCCAGTCCTTTTGTTGTTGTTCCCAACAATTTGTATTGCTCCAAAATATGCATATGTGCTCTACCAAAATTATGACGTCTAAAAGTAAACTGTATGTTAATTACAAAACATGTTTAGGAATTCACGTTTACCCTTTAATTTTACATTACTCTAAAGTATGCATACATATCCTCCCCCAACATACCACAATTACAAAGTCTGAAAATAAGTGGTAGGTTAATTCTAGATTCCCATTAAGGTATCCATATTATAATGGCACAGTTGCTCTCAGGATATATATATATATATATATATATATATATATATATATATATAAATGCAAAGTGCATGATGTCATCTTTCTTATTGCTGGATAGAACTCCATTGTGTAGATATACCACATTTTCTCCATCCACTCATTGGTTGAGGGGCACTTGGGTTGGTTCCAGCTCTTTGTTATTGTGAAGAGAGCTGCAGTAAACATAGATGTGCATGTATCTCTAGTATAGGATGAGTCTTGTATGTATTTCCCCAGTTATACTTTTTTTCTTTACTCTCTCTAGCTGCTTGGGGATAGTTGCTCCTTTCCTATGAACTTTGAATTGCTTTGAGTATTTTCTGAAGGGTTGGTTTTCTGGACATGAATTCTGTCATGTTGTTTATGTCATGAAAGATTTTTCTATCTCCTTCAACTATAATTGAGATTTTTGTTGGGTATAGTAATCTGGGATACATCTATAGTCATTTAGTACTGGGAATACTTTGGTCCATGTTCTTCTGGCTGTCATCATTTACACTGGAAATTCAGCTGTAATTCTGGTGGGTTTCCTTTTATATGTAAATTGTTTTTCTCTTGTGGCTTTCAGTAATTTGTCTTTGCTTTGGTTGTCTAGTGTATTAACTATGATATTGTGTAGGGTATTTATTTTCTCATCTTGTCTATTTGGTGTTCTATGTGCTTCCTGCATTTGTATGTGTTTGTCTTTTTTTCAGTTTGGGGAAATTTTCTTGTATTATTCTGTTGAAGATCTGATAAGTACCTTTGTCCTGGGATTCTTCTCCTTCCTCTATCCCTATGAGGCAGAGGTTTGATCTTTTCATAATGTCACATATTTCCTGATTGTTCCACTCTTATGATTTAAAAAAATTCTTACCCTTTGTTTGAGCATTGTAATTCCTCCACCTTGTCTTAATTATGTTGATATTCTACTTTCTGCTTCATCCATTCTGTTACTGAGGCTTTCTCCCTTCTTTTCCTGCTAATTGGATGAGTGTGCAATTCCTTTTTAATTTCATCCTGGGATTTATTTAGTATTTCCAGTTCCATTTGGAGTTTGTAATTCTTTCCTTCTAGATCCTTGATTTGCAGGTCAGTTTCCTGTTTCATTTCATCCTGGGATATTTTCAGTGTCCCCACTTCATTCCTGAGTTTGTCATTCTCTCCCTTTATTTCTTTGAGAATGTCTATTATTGTTTTATTTATTTATTTATTTATTTTTAATGTATTTATTTTCTATGTGTATGAGCGTACTGTTTGCATGTATGTCTGTGCACCCGTGTCGTGCAATGCCGCGGAGGTCAGAGAGGGTGTCGGATTCCCCTGGAACTGGAGTTCTCCTGCAATTGGAGTTACAGACGGTTCTCAGCAGCTATGTGGGTGCTGGGGATCGAACCCGGGTCCTCTACAAGAGCAGTCGGTGCTCTTAACCGCTAGGCCATCTCTCCAGCCCCCTATTATTGTTTTTTTAAGATCTGTGTCCTAGGATATCTCCAGGGAAAACTCATTGTTGGAGTCTTCTATAGGACTGATAGATTTTCATGGGGATTTACTATTCTTTCCCATGTTGTTGATTTTTCATCTGTGCTCTTGGCATGTGGATTTGATTTGTTGTTTATAATCTGATGCAAAATTCTACTGCTTCTTTGAAGGCCTGTACATCTAGGTTTGAAGGTTTGTTGTCTCTTCTGTTACTTTGTGCTCCAAGTGACCTTCTCTGTTCCCACTGGGATAGCCACAAAGTGGGTGGGCAGCACTAGTTTTTGCCCACCCAATCCTGTCACTGCCATGGTGATAGTAGGGCCTTACCCCATCTGGTCTGGAAGTTGGAACAGCTCCAGAAACCCTGCATAGGAAGGAAGGGGCCTGGGATGGTCTTGGAATGCTGCACAGAAAGTGACTGGGATGGGATGGTCTTGAAACTCACCTGCCAAGAAGCCTGACCTGTCATTCTCCCTGTGCCAGAAGTGACAGGCTCTGGTGGGCCGTGAACCCTGTGCTGGAAGTGAAGGGACACTCATGTTCCTAGAACCCTGGGCTGGAAGTGACAGGGCTTGGTTGGCCCTGGAACTCTGCACCAGAAGCAACTAGACTACTATTCTGTGTGAGTTCATATGCTAGTGAAAGATAAAATCATTTATTCATTTATTTTTATGTGTGTCTTTTGTTTACATGTATGTAAATGTGCCTGTGTCATGTGATTCCTTAGAGGCTGTGTGGGTGCTGTGAACAAACTTCAGTCCTTATAAGAACAACCAATGCTTTTAACTGCTGAGCCATTTCCAAGCCTCATTAGTCAATTACTCAATCACATACACACATATACACATATATGAATATATGAGACATAAATCTCATATATAAACACATATACATGACATTTACAGTGTATTCAAATTTTCATTGATATTATATTTAATCCCTGAATAGAAATTGCAATATTTAACATTTTAACAATATTAGATCTTTAAGGTCATTAACATTTTGAATTTTTCTTTTTAATAGAGAAGACTTATGTACTGAGTTTTTATACATTTCATAGAATAGATCTTAATCAAACTTAGACACTCTCCCTCACCTGCACACTGTTATAGGAACCCCACCAGATTTCATTCAGTCACACATGTTAAATCTTATCTAGTCAATCATTTGTACCCATGTATCCCTCAGTGTTAGATCATCTACTGGAATATAGTCAGCCTATTTAGAGTCACTCACTTAAAGAAGATCTACTCTGCCTCACCCCACAAAAATCAGTTCCCAGGCTAGGATTGGGGCCTGCTACCCATTTCTCCTGTTGTATGCTGAGGATTTGTCCGAGTTTCACAACTGATCACACAGAGAATAATATATGTTTGAGATTTGCCCTTCCCAAATTGACATCTCTACAATGGATACTCTAAACTTAATGCTCATGGAACAAAGAAAAGCAGCTGGTAGAGAGAATACTAACACATTCCTCAACTCTCACCAGTGAATCTTCCTCAGAGAACAGAGAACAGCTGGCCACGTTTTAGAGAATAAGAGATTTCAGAGTGCATGCCCTACACAGGACTAGTATATTAAAAATGGATCAACCTATGGCTCGGGGCCCATTGCAGAATAGGGAACAAAAGACTGTAGGAGTCAGGGTTGATGCAGAAATACAGGAAACAGAGTTTTTCAGCATTTGAGAACTCAAACATTTTGAATTTTTCAATTTATTTGGCTTTTTCATTTGTTTCATTGTGATTTTGACATATGGGTACTACACATGTTCTATTAAATTTAAAAATGTTTTTCATTTTGGAATAATTATAAATTATATTTTATTTTCAATTTGAATTATAGTTTTCATTGCTAGATATAAGAATACAAATTTTAGCTGGGAGTAGTGGTGTACACCTTTAATCCCAGCACTCGGGAGGCAGAGGCAGGCAGATCTCTGAATTCAAGGCTAGCCTAGTCTAAAGAGAGAGCTCCAGGCCAGCTGGGACTATAGGGAAACCCTGTTTCAAAAATACCAGGAAAAAAAGAATTACAAATTTCTGTGCATTGCTATTTTATTTTTCAAACATACTGAATCCTATTCCAATTAAGTTTCTTTTTTCTATTTGCTTAGGACTTCTATATACATGAGCCAACAACATTCTTTTTTTTTTTTTTTTTTTTTGAGCAAACAACATTCTTCTCTGACTTATATGACTTTCAGTTGTTGATATTACTTCACTCAGCTGAAAAGGACTTCCCTGATGCTGGTGAATAAGAATTGTGAGAGTATATACTTTTGTTTTATTTCTGAAAATAGGGCAAAATATTTTAGCCTTTCACTGTATTTGGGTTTTGTTATGTTGAGATTACCAAATGTTCTTTGATTTATTATAGTCTTGTGCTGTACAGCTTTAGCTCTCAACTTGATACACTTGGGTAGAAGGGGCCTCATTTGGGGAATTTTCTCCATTGGACTGGCTAGAAGACATGACCATGGGTCATTTTCTTGAAGTGTTGGTTGATGTGGGAAGGCCCAGCCCACTGTGGGTGGTATCACCACTGGGCAAGTGGTCTCGTATTTATAAGAAAGCAGACTGAGAACAGGCTGAGGGAGCAAGCCAGTAACCAGCATTCCTCTATAGACCATGTTTCAACTCCTGCCTCCAGGTTTCTGCATTCAGTTCCTACCTTGGGCTTCCTCAGTGATGAAATGTGATCTGGGAGTTCTAAGAAATTATAAACATTTTCGTCTCTAAGTTGGTTTTGGTCAGTGTTTTTAGCACAGCAATAGAAATCAGACTATAAAAAAAATTGATCTTGATTTTTAAAACCAGGCCTACCTCCTGGTAAAAACTCTTTTCATCATTGTATATTACTCTGTTTTATATAAAGCTGACATACTTTCACAAAGATTTTATTGAGAATTTTTTTTTTCTGGTCTAGGCTCTTGTGGGGTAGTAGTTTGTATATTTCTTTCCTTTTCATATTTATGTCCAGTTTTATTCCCTGAATCAGGAAATGTAGGAGACCTTTGAGAATGGATGGTGGATTCATTTGTGTTTCTTTGGGGTTTAGATGTGCCATTTTGGATGTTTTTACACTATAGAAAACGTTTCTTTTAATAGATATCTCAGAGTGTCATGTACTCTTAAATTAATTTCATTCTATGACTATTTTAAAGGAATATGACAATTTTATAATACAACTATAGAGATATGATCTTGTTCTAATGAAATAAATGGAAGCCATGGTGGTCAGGGCTGCAAAGTAAAGCTGAGATATAAATTTCCTTCAGGGATTAGGTTTGTTATAAAGAAAGGACCTCAAGGCCATGATCAGAGGTAGCAGGGAGAGCATTAGATAGAAACAATACAATCTATGGAGATGTAAAGGTGCTGGGACATGAAAGGGAAGGAAAGGGGTCCCTTTAATTCTTGGAGAGGAGCATCATTATGAGAGAGAGAGAGAGAGAGAGAGAGAGAGAGAGAGAGAGAGAGAGAGAGAAAGAGGGGAGAGGGACGGAGGGAGGGGGTAAGAGAAGTTGGGAGAAGGCCAGAGGAACCACATCAGAGAGCACCCTGTATCTCTAGACCAAATTTCCAAGAAATCTCCCTGTGGATCCTTGGTTCAATCCCTAGAGGAAAGGGAATGTCTGTCTTATTATATCCTTTTAGGGGTGGTGGTAAGTTTCATATCATTTGATTATGTTCCACATAGTTTCACTGACCATGGGGGAACCAGGAACCTAAAATTGAGAGCTGTCAATCACAGCACTGCTTCTTACCTCTCTGATTTCACAAACAGCGGCAAGGAGACGTGGCTTGATTCAGGCTAAGGGATCTCACCTAAAGATTCAAGGCCTCTGGAATGCCAGAGAGTGTTACCAAAGGCCACTAAACCAATAAAGCAAATATAGGTCTCCTTGAGTCAAGCAAGACTCCTCCGTCAGCACCAGCTACACCTCATCTGCCTGGAAATACTGTGCAGCAGTGGCAGCCATATGTCTGTATATTCCAAATCTAATTGGCTATTAGCTCTCTCCTTGGAGGAATAACCCATGGCTGATGCCACAAGCTTACATCCTCTAATGGTTAGGAGATGTTATAAACCACATGAAGACCCTGTCATACTTAACAGAAGAAAATGTAATTCATGGATTAACATACCATCCAAACATCCGTGTCTATACCAAAGTAACCTACCATAACAATTAGTACTGTTTAAATACCTATATATGTAATTGCGTGTGATTCATTAGTAGGATCAAAAGGCTATATATTATACTGTTTAACTACCTATACATCTAATTGTATGTGCTTCATTAGTAGGATTGAAAGGTTATGCCTGGACAAGCTGGCAGCCCATGAAAGAAAACAGCCAGAATTGACTAGAGACCAAGAAAACAGCTCCAGAGAAAGTAGACTGTTTTGCTTCTCATCCACCTGTGCCCCTTTTCTTTTTTTTAAATTTAATTTTTATTGATGCTTTGTGCATTTCGTACATCATTTTCCAATTCAGATCAGGCATATTTCCCTTTCCCTTCCCCCCCCACCCCCACTCCATCCCAGATCATGGATTCTGTTGTAACTGTCTTGCATCTTTCTCTGTTTTTTTTTTTTTTTTCATTTTTTTGCTATAAGTGATAATCCATGAGTACAGGCATCCTTCGTGCAAAACCAATCTGCAGGCTGTTGTGCCCAAACCCCCACAGCCCCACCATCCAGTGGGGGGTGACAGGTTGTTTGTTCAATCAAGTTGATCAAATGAGTGTCCAGACTACATCGCTGTAGTTTCACCATTCACCCCAATCGCAGCCTTTACATTCTACCATGCCCCCTCTTCCGCAGATTGTTCCCTAGGCTTAGAAAAGGGGCACAGGTGGATGAGAAGTAAACCAGTCCCCTCTCTCTGGAGCTGTTGACTTGGACTCTGGTCAATTCTGGCTGTTTCCTTTCATGGGCTGACAGTTTGTCCAGGAGTAACCTTTCGATCCTACTGATGAAGCACAAGCAATTAGATATATAGGTATTTAAGCAGCACTAATAGTTGTGGTAGGTTACTTTGGCATAGACACATATGTTTGGATGATATGTTAATTTATGAGTTACATTTTCCCCCCTATTAAATATGACAGGGTCTTACTGTGGCTTATAACATCTCCTAACCTGTAGAGGATGTAAGCTTGTGGCATCAGCCATGGGTTATTCCTCCAAGGAGAGAGCCAATAGCCAATTAGATTTGGGATATACAGGCACATGGCTGCCTCTGCTGCTCAGTATTTCCAGGCAGGTGAGGTGTAGCTGGTGCTGACGGTGGAGTCTTGCTTGACTCAGGGAGACCGTATTTGCTTCATTAGTTTAGTGGCCTTTGGCAACACTCTCTTGACATTCCAGAGGCCATCTGTACACTTGCATGTGCGGTCTCAATACATCCCTCCCATGTTAACGTCCGGTCTTCAGCAGCAGGGTCTTATCGCCTCTCCTCCAGCAGGTATCCCAACTTAGGTGCAAGGAGCCCTTACCTTTTGTGGGGCCTTGGATCCCCTGGCCAACATCCCCCTGGTAGAACAATCCATTGCTGATGTCAGAGCTCCTGCATTAATATACTTTGCCTAAGTGCATAGCCCAAGGACTTTATTATTATATTTGGTTCTGAACAGAGTATAATCCTTTTCACAGTTCCTATGTCTATTAGTCAATTAAAGAAGGCATTTTTACCGGTTTTATAAGAGATTACCTGTGCCCCTTTTCTAAGCCTAGGGAACAATCTGTGGAAGTGGGGGCATGGTAGAATGTAAGGGCTAGGATTGTGGTGAATGGTGAAACTACAACAGTATAGAGTGGACACTCATTTGATCAACTTGATTGAACATACAAGCCACCCCCCCCCCCCGCTGCATGGTGGACCCATGAGCTGTGTGGGTTTGGGCACAACTGCTCGCAAATTGGTTTTACATGAAGGATGCTTGTACTCACAAATTATCAGTTATTGTTAAAAAAATCAAAACAAAACAAAACAAAAACAGAGAAAGATGCAGAAAAGTTACTGCAGAATGCAAGATCTGGGATGGGTAGGGGTGGGGTGTGGGGAAGGGAAGGTGATATATGCCTGAACTGAATTGGAAAATAATGTATTAAATACACAAAGCATCAATAAGAATAAAAAAATAAAAAAAATTGATTCAAGGCCTAGTTCTAGTAAATCTCAAGCATCCAAGGCTGATCTTGAACACTCTACATAACTAAGGATGACCTTGGATGTATGATCCTCTTGTTTCCACCTCTGGAGTATGGGGATTAGTGACATGTGCCACAATGCCTGGTTTATGCAGTACTGTGAACCAGACCCAGAGCTTTGTGCATGCCCAGCAAGTACTCCTCTAACTGAATGGTATCCCCAGCTCAGATTTTTTACATTTTATTTATTTTTGTATGTGTATGAATGTACTGTCTGCATGCAGGTTGATGCATGCTTGTCATGCAATGGCATGGAGGTCAGAAGAGGGCATCAGATTCCCCTGGAATTGGAGTTAAAGATGGTTCTCAGCCACCATGTGGGTGCTGGGGATCGAACCCGGGTCCACTGCAAGAGCAGCTGGTGCTCTTAACTGCTAGTCAATCTCTCCAGCCCCCCAGCTCAGATTTTATAAAATTCCTTGAATTTAGAGTATTAAATTGCTGACAGAGGTGTCTTGCTTGACTCAAGGAGACCAATATTTGCTTTATTGATTTAGTGGCCTTTGGTAACACTCTCTGGCATTCCAGAGACCAACTGTACCCTTGCAAGTGTGGTATCAACACATCTTTCCCATGCTTACACCAGGTCTTTGGCAGGGCCTTATCACCACTCTTCTTGCAGGTATCCCAGATCACAGGCAAGAAGACTTTACCTTTTTGGGAGCTTGGGTCCCCTGCCCAACATCTCCTTGGCAGAATAATCTATTGCTGATATCAGAGCTCTCCTGTATTAATACATTTTGCTTAATTGCACAGCTTATAAAGACTTTAGTATTATATTTGGCTCTCAATAGAGAATAATCTTTTTCACAGTTCCTATGTCTAATAGTCAATTAAAGAAAGCAGTTATGGGGGATCTCCCAAGACCACCTGAAGCACAGGTAATAGCTGGGTGCTTCAGCCAGGCGGATTGATTGGATTTCGTTGTCTTTGTTGCTCTTTGGCCCAATTGGCTGGCATGGCTGTAGGGGCAGAGTAATCCTCTCAGCAGGTATAAAGGGTGGGTTTGTGTGAGTCTTGAGATCGGAGATCTCCCAAGACCACCTGAAGCACAGGTAAGAGCTGGGTGCATCAGCCAGGTGGATTATGTGATTGGATTTCCTTGTCTTTGTTGATTTTTAGCCCCACTGGCTGGTGTGGCTGTGGTGGCAGAGTTATCCTCCCAGCTGGTATAAAAGGTGGGTCTGTGTAGGGATTACCAAAGGAAGGAGTATCCAAGTGGATTCTTTGGAGAACTTTCAGAACAGAAAGGGAAGAGTGAGTTGGACTTCCAATAGAAAGCCTAGAGCTTAGAGAAGTCAAAACTCCTAATTAAGGAGTAAAGGAGAAAAACAAATCAATCAAAGAAACAAGGAAGGCATCTGCAGGAGGCAAGCAAAGCAAGCCTTCAACATAGTGAAGAGGCATTTGGGATTCAAGGTGGAATACAGGCAAGGAGAAGCCCATATGCCAGTGACACGAAGAAGAGACAACATGGGAAAGGAGCAGGATAATCCCACACCACACCCTACCAACCCTGTGGAAAATTCCTACAATGGAATCTGCCTGGTGATGGCCCAGGACACAGATATTAGAAGTACAATTGTGAACATACTTAAAGAAGTGCAGGATTATAAAGAGCAAATCAAAGAATTAAGAAAAGAGAATGAAGAACTCAAGAAGGACCTAGAGAGAGAGAATGACAAACTCTGGAAGGAAGTAGAAACACTGAAAAGATCCCACACTGAAAAAAATAAGGAGCTTGGAGAGATGGCCTAGTGGTTGGGAGCACCGCCTGCTCTTGCCGAGGACCCGGGTTCGATCCCCACCACCCACATGGTGTCTGAGAGCCATCTTTGACTCCAGTTCCAGGGGAATCCCACACCCTCTTCTGACCTCCGGGACATTGCATGATACGTGTGCAGAGACCTACATACAGACAGTGCATTCATACACATAAAAAATAAATAAATAAAAAATTTATAAAAAGAAAAACACAAGGAAAAGGAAACCAACCAGTGAAGCAAACGGCTACAGCAAAAGATTGAGAAGCTCCAAAAGGAAGTGGAAATACTAAAGAAATCAGAAGAGGATATGAAAAAGGAAATCAAACACCCATGCAATCAAGAGGAAAGGAATGGAAAAGTCTCAGAAGCAGAATGGAGGAAGCAGAACAAAGAATACCAGACCTGGAAGATAACAATGCACAACTAAAAACCCCCAGTAAAGATTATGAAAAATTTAAAAACACACAAAAGTGGAGCAGCCAGGAACTGTGGGACACTATGAAAAGATCAAACCTCCACATCATAGGAATAGAGGAAGGAGAAGAATCCCAAGAGAATGGCTGTGATCAGATCTTCAACAAAATAGTAGATGAAAATTTCCCCAAACTGAAAAAAGAGAAACCAATACAAATAAAAGAAGCATGCAGAACTCCAAACAGACAAGATCAGAAAAGAAACTCTTCACTCCACATCATAGTTAAAATGCTAGACACACAAAACAAAGACAAAATCCTTAAAGCCACAAGAGAAAAACAAGTGACCTACTAGGGGAAACCTATCAGAATTACAACTGACTTCACAGTGCAAACTATGAAAGCAAGAAGAACGTGGAGCAAAGCATTTCCAGTGTTAAAGGACAATAGATGCCAACCCAGTTTACTATACCCAGCAAAAATGTCAATTATAGTTAAAGGAGAGAGAAAAACCTTCCATGACATAAACAAGATGAAAGAATACATGTCTGGAAAACCAACCCTTCAGAGAATACTTGAAACAATTCAAAGGACAGAAGAAAGGAGCAACCATCCCCAAGCACCTATAAAGAGAAATCAATAAAAGCATACCTGCAGAAGTAGAAACCTAAACCCAAACTGCAAATGGATAATAAGGCAAAAGAAATCAACACAAACTTATCAGTCATAACCTTAAATATTAATGCACTAAATTCCCCAATCAAAAGACATAGACTAGGAGATTGGATTAGGAAAAAGAACACATCTATATGCTGTCTACAAGAAACACATCTTACATTCAAGGACAGGCACCACCTTAAAGTGAAAGGATGGGAAAAAATATTCCAAGCAAATGGTACCAAAAAGAAAGCAGTTGTTACTATTTTAATATCAGACAAAATAGATTTCAAAATAAAAGAAATCAGAAGAGACATAGAAGGCCATTACATTTTTATCAAAGGGCAATTCACCAAGAAGATTTCACAATTATGAATATATATGCACCAAACTCTGGTGTACCAAACTTTATAAAGAAAATTCTCCAGGATCACAAGTCACAGACTAACCCCAGTACACTCATACTAGGGGACCTCAATACCACACTGAGCCCTTTGGACAGGTCAACAGGACAAAGAGTAACAGAGAGACAGCTGAACTGAATGATATGATACACCAAATGGACCACACAGACATCTACCAAATATTCCACCATAAAAACAGAGAATATATTTTCTACTCAGCACCCCACGGACCATTCTCCAAAATTGATCACATACTGGGACACAGAAGAAACCTCCACAAATACAAAAAGATTGAAATAATTTCATGCGTTCTATCAGACCACAGTGCACTAAAGCTCAATATTGACACCAGGATAAGTCCTACTATCTACAAGAACATGTGGAGACTAAACAACACACTCTTGAATAATGAATGGGTCAAGGAAGAGATAAAGAAAGAAATAAAAGCATTCCAAGAACTGAATGACAATGATAATACAACACAAGAAAATCTATGGGATACCTTAAAAGCAGTCTTAAGAGGGAAGTTTATAGCCCTGGGTGCCTACATTAGAAAAATAGAAAGAGCACAAGTGAACAATCTAAAACTGCAGCTAAAAGCACTTGAGAGGCAACAACAGATGAACCCTAAACGCAACAGACAGGAATACATAATCAAAATCAGAGCAGAAATCAATGAAATAGAAACAAAGAAAACAATACAAAAAAAAAATCAATGAATCCAAAAGATGGTTCTTTGAAAGAATAAGCAAGATAGACAGACCTCAATCCCAGTTAATCAAAAGAAAGAAGGAACAACTCCAAATCAATACAATCCATGATGAAAGGGAAATATCACAACAGAAAATGAAAAGATCCAGAAAATCATATGGGAATACTTCAGAAACCTATACCAAGTTTGAAAACCTAGAATAAATGGATGAATAGGTGAAATCCTGGGAATCACCAAAGCTCAACCAAGAAGAGATTGACAGCTTAAACAGACCCATAATATATGAAGAAGTTGAAGATGTAATAAGAAACAACCCAACTAAAAAAAGCCAAGGCCCAGGTGATTTCACGGCAGAATTCTATAAAACATTTCAGACAGACATACAACCATTATTACTCAAATTGTTTAGAAGGATACAAACAGAGGGAATTCTCCAAAATTACTTCTATGAAGCCAGCATCACTCTATTACCAAAACCAGGCAATGATTCAAACAAAAAGGAGAACTATAGATCTATCTCCCTAATGAACACAGCCAAAATTCTAAACAGGATACTGGCAAATCGCATACAGACCCACATCAATATCATCCATCATGACCGCATTGGGTTCATACTAGAGATGCAGGGATGGTTGAACATAGGAAAATCAATAAATATCATCAAGCATATAAATGGACTGAAAGAAAAAAAAAAACACGCAGTAAAAGCCTTTGACAAAATCCAGCATCCCTTCATGCTTAAAGTCCTAGAGGGAATTGGATTGGAGGAATCATTCTTCAATGTAACAAAAGCCATATACAGGAAACCCACAGTCAATATCATCCTAAATGGGGAAATGACAGAAACATTCCCTTTAAAGTCAGGAAATTGGCAAGGCTGCCCCCTGTCACCACTCCTCTTCAATATAGTGCTTGAAACACTTGCTAGGGCAGTAAGGCAAGAAAAAGAAATTAAAGGAGTACTAACTGGAAAAAAGGAAGTCAACCTGTCCCTATTTCCTGATGATATGAGTGTTTACATAATGGACACTGAAAATTCCACCAGAAAACTCCTAGAAATGATTAACAGCTTCAGCAAAGTGGCAGGATACAAAATTAACCTTAAAAAGTCAGTAGCCTTTCTGTACACCAACAACAAGCAACTGAGGAAGGAATTCAAGGAGACCTTCCCACTCACAGTAGCCTCAAAAAACAATAAAATACCTAGGAACAAACCTAATCAAAGACACCAAAGATCTCTACAAAAAAAATTTGTTTAAGCCCTTGAGGAAGGAAACTGAAGAAGACATCAGAAGATGGAAAAACCTCCCATGCTCATGGATTGGGAAAATTAATATAGTAAAAATGTCCATTGTACCCAAACTCTTGTACAGATTTAATGCAATCCCAATTAAAATCCCCAGGAGTTTCTTCACAGGCTAGGAAATAAGTCCATAATTTCATTTTGAAAAACAAAAGACCCCGAATAGCTAAAACAACCCTGAGTGAAAACAGCAACATAGGAGGGATCTCTTTACCAGATTTCAACCTATACTACAGGGCTATAGTCATAAAAACTGCCTGGTACTGGCACAAAAACACACCTGTTGACAAATGGAACAAAACTGAAGATCCAAATCTGAGCACAGACAATTTCATCCACCTCATATTTGACAAAGAGGTCAAGAAGACACAATGGAGAAAAGACAGCATCTTCAGCAAGTGGTGTTGGCAAAACTGGATCACCACTTGTAGAAGAATGAAATTAAACCCCTACCTCTTACCCTGTACAAAGTTCAACTCCAGATGGATCAAAGACTTCAACGTGAAACCCCAAACTCTGACGGCGATAGAAGAAAAAGTTTGCAGCAGCCTACAAGACATAGGCATAGGAAAAGTCTTCCTAAATCAGACAGCAGCTGTGCAAGAATTAAGGCAGACATTTGACAAATGGGACCTCATTAAACTCAAAAGCTTCTGTACATCAAAAGAAACAATCAAGGAAGTGAAGAGAAATCTCACAGAGCAGGAGGAAACATTCACAAGAAATACATCTGAGAAAGCATTGATTTCCAGAGTATATAAACTACTCAAAAAACAAAGAAGAAAGAAAACAAATGACCGACTCAATTGATAGAAGAAAGAGCTGAAGAGAGACTTCACAAGTGAGGAATAAGAGATGGCTGAGAAACACCTTAAGAAGTGTTCAACATCATTAATCATTAAGGAAATGAAAATCGAAACCACTTTAAGATATCATCTTACTCCAATAAGACTGGCTAGGATCAAGAAAACAAATAATACCAAGTGCTGGTGAGGTTGTGGGGAAAGAGGAACACTCATCCACTGCTTGTGGGAATGTAAACTCATACAGCCACTATGGAAAGCAGTGTGGAGAACCGTTGGAAGACTTGGAATGAACTTGCCACCCGACCCAGCCATACCTCTCCTGGGTATGTATCCAAAAGACTCAACTTACCACAGAGATACATGCACAGCCATGTTTATTGCAGCTCTCTTCACAATAGCATGAGCTGGAACCAACCCAAATGCCCCTCAGCTGACGAGTGGATAGAGAAAATGTGGTACATCTACACAATGGCGTTCTATGCAGCAGTAAAGAAAGATGACATCATGAGCTTTGCAGGAAAATGGCTGGAGCTAGAAGACATCATGCTGAGTGAAGTAACACAGTCCCAGAAAAACAAACGATGAATGGTAATCCCTCATCTGTGGATGCTAGTGCCAATTACCTAGTTGTAAGTGTTTGTTGTGCTTGGCCCCTTGAGCTTTTGTCCAAATAGTTAGGAGTGATGCATATTGTAAACAACAACAACAACAACAGAAAGGACTGCATCAAAGAACTGACTGAAAGGGTGAACTTCTGCTCAAAACAGTCAACTTCCACATGGAGAATTTTGAGAAAGACTGAGAAAGAGACCGAAAAGCATGTTTGGCAGAATGCATGAGCTCTGGTGGGGTGGAGGGAATAGGGTGGGGAACACGGGTCCAGATTTGAAAAAAAGAAAAAAAAAAAAAAAAAAAACTATATATATATATAAATAAATATTATAATAAGTATTATAATATCTTATTATATTTTTTTTTTTTTTAAAAGAAACCAGTTGAACCAGTTTTATAAGAGATTACCTCTATAACAGTCAGCTCTAATTTACAGTTAGGGAATGACTTCATTACCATCATTTTCTTTGTTCTATGAAAAGGAGTTAAGAAGGTCTCTCATATTAAAACTTGGCAGCACCTGGAAAGTAAAGTTCATTAGGACTCATTAAAAACAATTGTTACAAATAGGATCCACAGAGATATTTGATGCCTGTAGCACTCTGATGCTTTTCTTCTTTTTCATGTTTAGATGGGCCAACTTCTCTGGTATTCCTTGGTACATCCTGCACAATGCAATGCTGCATCTTTGCCTTCTCAGCCATTAAGTTGGTGACGTTTTGACCCGTGGGAACATGCAAATCTTTTCCCATAGTTAGTTTTAAGATTTAAATTGAAAAATTTGACAAAAAGTTTAATATGTAACTGTATCCCTACTTTTTTATTTTAGGTTTTTTTTTTTATTTGACCTATGAATCTCAAAAAGGCAATTGTAGTACACATAACTGTAGGCAGGAATCAAGGTGTAAATTTTCATTAAATTTACCCAAGCTGTTTATCATTGACTGTATGTTGTTAATTTGGGAAGCAAACTTAATTCCTTAAGTTAAATTACCCTACAGGTAAATATTACAAGATGATAATGTACAACAAAAAATTTATGGAGAACATTTGTATACATTAAGCTCAAGGATGTTGTTATACAAATTTTAAGTAAAACAAATGTGGACAACAATTTATATGTCCAATTTGTTTAAATGTATTACCATTTTAATTAAAATCTTTCAGCCAATGTTGTTTAATATAGATATTTTTTACAAAGTCCTAAAATACCATACAATATGTAGTCAAAGTTTGGGCAAATTTAGATACCTGTTAAACTCACATCAATTAAATAAATATACATTAATTGATTATAGACCCATGTCCACCTTCCAAACCTCCCACCCCATCAGATTCACCTTTTCAGTCAATTCTTTGATGCAGTATTTTCTGTTGTTGGTGTTGTTGCTGTTCCTTCCAATATGCATCACTCCCCACAAGAAATATTTACAACTGGGTTATTGGAGCTAGCATCCACAGATGAGGGATACCATTCATCATTTGTTTTTCTGGGAGTGAGTTACTTCAATTAACATAATATCTTCCAGTTCCATCCATTTACCTGCAAAGTTCATGATGTTGCCTTTCTTTACTGCTGCATAGAACTCCATTGTGTAGATGTACCACATTTTCTCTATCCACTCATCAGTTGAGCATCAGCTACACCTCACCTGCCTGGAAATACTGTGCAGAAGTGGCAGCCGTATGTCTGTATATCCCAAATCTAATTGGCTAGTAGCTCTCTCCTTGGAGGAGTAATTCTCGACTGATGCCACAAGCTTACGTCCTCTAGTGGTTATGAGATGACAGTAAGACCTTGTTAACTTTTACAGTATAGTTCAAGGATTAGTATACCATCCAAACATCTGTGTCTATACCAATGTAACCTACCATAATAGTTAGTAGTGTTCAAATGCCCATATATCTAATTGATTATGCTTCCTTAGTAGGATTGAAAGGTTATTCTGGATAAATTGACAACCCATGAAGGGAAACAGCCTGAGCTGATCATAGTCCAAAATGACATCTCCAGAAAAAGTAGACTGATTTGCTTCTCACCCACTTGTGCCCCTTTTCTAAAGCCTAGGGAACAATCTGCCGAAGAGGGGGCATAGTAGAATGTGAGGGCTGGTATTGGGCTGAATTGTGAGACTACAGCAATATAGACTGGACACTTATTTGATCAACATGATTGTACATACAAGCCTCTCCAGCTGGATGGTGTGAACCTTGGGCTGTGTGGGTTTGGGCATAGCTGCTTACAAATTGGTTTTACATGAAGGATGATTTTATTCATTACTTATTACCTATTGTTTAAAAAATCAAATAAAAAAGAGCTTTAAATTGCTTGTTATACAAATTTTTCATATTGTTTTATTATGAATCTATAATAACTCATCTATTAATTTATTAATAAAATATGTTATTGCTGTTTCGAGTATTTTGAACATTATTTCTAAGTCCAATTTAGAAACATTCTCCTTCAAATACCCCCTCACCCCACCCTAGTTCATACATTCTGCCATACATGTCTTGCATCTTTTTCTCAGTCTTTTTAATTTTATTTATTTTTGTATGTGTATAATTGTATTGTTTGCATGTAGGTCTGTGCACCTGTGTGGTGTAATGCTGCGGAGGTCAGAAGAGGGTCTCGGTTTCCCCTGGAACTGGAGTTCTCCTGGAATTGGAGTTACAGACTGTTCTTAGCCGCCATGTGGGTTCTGGGGATCGAACCCAGGTCCTCTGCAAGAGCAGTCGGTGCTCTTAACTGCCAGGCTATCTCTCCAGTCTCTCTTAGTCTTTTTAAACATTTTCTCTGCAAAGGTCTATTGTTTTGGGCAGACGTTAACTGTTTCAGTCAGATCTTTGACACAGTCCTTTTGTCATTGTTGTTCCCTCCCATTTGTATTGCTCCAAAATATGCCTATATATACATCACATATATACAAAAATTATGACCTCTGAAAATAAACCATTTGTTAATTCCAAAATATGTTCAGTTCAATTTTTTCCCTTTAATTTCATATTGCTCTAAAATATGAAAACATACCGCAACCCATATACTGCAATTACGAAGTCTAAAACTAAGTGCTAAGTTAATTCTAGAACCCTTTAAAGGATTAATTATAACAGCACAGTTGGTTTCAGATAAAATGAAATATAACAATAAGTTTGCTCAGCTTGCCTTTCAACTAGGGATTTGTTGCTAACATCCACAAATGAAGGATACCATTGGTCATTTGTTTTTCTGGGACTGTGTTACCTCACTTAGCATAATGGTTTTGAGTTCCATCCATATACCTGCAAAATTCATGTTCTCATCTTTCTTGATTGCCACATAGAATTCCATTGTGTAGGTGCACCATATGTTCTCTACCCAGTCATCAGTTGAGGGACAGTTGGGTTGCTACCAGGTCTTTGTTACTGTGAAGAGAGTTGCAGTAAACATAGATGTGCATGTATCTCTGTGATAGGTTGAGTCTTGTGAGTATATACCCAGGAGTGGAATGATTGGGTCAGGTTGTAGGCTCATGTTCATTTTCTAGAGAGTTCTCCACACTACTTTCCATAGGGATTGTATGAGTTTGCATCCCCACCAGCATTGGATGAGTGTTCCCCTTTCCCCACAACCTCTCCAGCATTTGGTATTCTTTGTTTTCTGGATCATAGCTAGTCGTACCAGATAATACCCCATTTATTATACCTACTCTTAACTGACAGCTTCTTTGCTATTTTAAAAAGTCTGTTTAGGGCTGGAGAGATAGCCTAGCGGTTAAGAGCACCGACTGCTCTTGCAGAGGACCCGGGTTCGATCCCCAGCACCCACATGGTGGCCAAGAACCGTCTGTAACTCCAATTCCAGGAGAACTTCAGTTCCAGGGGAATCCGAGACCCTCTTCTGACCTCCACGGCATTGCACGACACAGGTGCACAAACCTGCATGTAGACAGTACATTCATACACATACAAAAATAAATAAAAAAATTAAAAAAATTAAAAGTCTGTTTAGCTATATTTTATCAGTTTTGCAGACAACATATTTTATTCAATTATTTGTTCTCATTTTATATACACCTGTCTTCCTTATTATTCCCATTTTCTGCTTAATTAAGATTCTGCTGGTTCTTTTTCTATTTTCTTTAAACTGGGATCATCAGGTATGGAGTTGATACCTATCTTTGATTCTATTGAGAATATTTAGCAATAAGCAGCACTGCAAATTTTTCTCCAGACCCTGAAGCACCATCTTGTAAAGTATGAAATATCTTTCTTTCATTGTTACTTAGTTCAGGATTTGTTTTCTCTTGAGCCTATTTCTTTATATATATTTTATTGAAGTTTTGTGAAGTTTTGTGTATTTCATACAAGATTTCTCAGTCCAATTTATAAAGTTTTTTTTTTTATTATTTATCTTTGTATGTGTATGAATGTACTGTCTGCATGCAGGTCTGTGCACCCGTGTCGTGCAATGCCACGGAGGTCAGAAGAGGGTCTCGGATTCCCCTGGAACTGGAGTTCTCCTGGAATTGGAGTTACAGACGGTTCTTAGCCGCCATGTGGGTGCTGGGGATCGAACCCGGGTCCTCTGCAAGAGCGTCGGTGCTCTTAACCGCTAGGCTATCTCTCCAGTCCCTCTCAGTCCAATTTATACTCATTCCCCTTTCCCATGCCCCCCACCCCACCTGAATTCATGTATTCTGCCATACATGTCTTGTATCTTTTTCTGAGTATTTTAAAGTTTTTCTATGTAGAGGTTTATTGTTTGGGGCAGAAGTTTACTATTTCAGTCAGTTCTTTGACCCAGTCCTTTTGTTGTTGTTCTCTCCAATTTGTATTGCTCCAGTATACCCATATATATGTCACACATATACCAAAATTATGACATCTGAAAATAAATTGTATGTTAATTCCAAATCATATTTTGGAATTCATATTTTCCCTTTTAATTTTATATTACTCTAAAATATGGATACATATTTGATTCTAGAGCCCATTAAGGGATTCACATTATAAGAGCACAGTTGCTTTCAGATTAAAAGAAATATAACACTAACGTTGTTAAAATTTCCTTACAACTAAGGATTGATTGCTAGCATCCACAAATGAGGGATACCATGTTTGTTTTTCTGTGACTATGTGGACCTATTTCTTTAACACTCAGGCTATGTGAAATGCATTTCTTGATTTCTGACTAGTCAGAAACTTTTCAACTATCTGTGTGTTACTGTCTAGTTTAATTTTATTTTGTCAAACAACTTGCTTTTGGGGGACTGAAGTTGTGTTCTGTCTTCATAACCATTCCAGGTGCATGTGAACATAATGTATAGTCTGCTTTTTTTGGTGTAGTTTCCATAATACCAAATAGACTTACTTGATCTCCCATCCAAGTTCATGCCAGGTCTGAGCCTGCCTAGCTTTCCAGATCAGGTGAGATTAGGGGCATTCAGAATGGTAGGGAAAAAGTTTACCTACTCGGTAATAAAATGATCTAGCTCTTTGTATTTGCTAATATAATTCATCAATTACTGAAGGAGTACTGTTGAAATTTCCAAAACCCAAGTTTGCAATCAAAATAGTAAGTTTCTTAATGTGTTCTTTGCCGGCCTTTATCTCTCCCCTGATACAATGTGAATCATTGGTATCTACCTGTTTATGATGTTTGCAGGAATTCTTTAGAGCTATGTCATTATGTACAGTTATCTTCAGTTTCACTTAGATTCCCCATTCTTACATCTTTATTTCATGATAATGTAGTTACGTAAACTTTCTTGTAAATATTTTTGTGTGTTAAATTAGCTGTAGTTGATTTGCATTCTTTTATCTAATACATAAATGTCTGCCTTTAAATAGATGCATTTGTGCAATTTATATTTTGTTATTACTGACAAATCTGAATGGAATTTTTTCATTTTAGCTAATTTCTGGTTTTCCATCTCTTCCTGTACCTCCTCCAGTCTTTTTCGGTTTAACATAAAAAAAAAAAGAATGCATTTGCTGTATGGCCAATATAGCAAAGAAACCAGCCTTTGCTTCTGTGAGTCTACATAAGATTCCAAATTATGAGAGGCAGTTCATGTAGAAGTAAAGCCAAGAAACACACATATTCAGTGAGGCCGGGGGTCCAGTCCAGGAAAGTGCATTGCAAATTTGGCTATGAGAAATTCTTTTGACCCCCATGAGCCAGAGGTTCCCCAGTTTCTGTTCAACTTCTGTTGTTTGTACATTTTCTCCAGAGAACTGGAATTGAAAAGAAATAGAAAAATCCTAATTTCAAGATATCACTGCTATAATGCCTTCGAAAATCATACCATAAACATTTCATGCAGTTATGTTTAGAATGACTCAAACAACATATATTAAGATAGGATCAATTTGTTTTAATCATCTGTCATTTCATTTTGAGTAGTAGGCTTTTCCTTTGTAGGTCTAAGTTATATCCATATGCCATAACTTTCATCCTGAGGATTTTCTTTATCTTATACTTGTTAGAAATTATTGGTTTTGTTTCCTGATGAAATTTATAATTATTTCAAAAGATATTTGTTAGAATGTAGACCTGCCCTTGTAGGCCAGATCCTACTACCTGAGGAATGAAACCACACCTAAGCCCCTCAACTCTCTCTGAAGCAGCTAAGAAACATCCTGTGCTGTGACTTGGTTATTTATGATATGGGGCTCATCCAAGTTCTTTGTTATGTACATTATATTGAACTAAATCACACGATTTGGAAACTTCCTGCTGGTTAGATTAAATTTACTTTGTTCTAGGGATTTACTCAGGGAGGTATTGAAGGATGCTCAACAGAGAGACTTTTCTGGCCCTACAATCACTCATTACTCTCATAAGATCTCTCTCTCTCTCTCTCTCTCTCTCTCTCTCTCTCTCTCTCTCTCCTTCTAGTTGGAATTCAAGGCTTCCTCTCCTCTAAATAAGCAATCCACCTCTGAACCACACCCACAAATCAGTAATAATTTGTTCATCTCACTGAGGTAGACATTTCCCATCTTTTGAATTTTTTAGACAGGTTCTATATGACATATCTTGGCATATGTATGTGTTTAAATGTTATTGTGGGGATCGAATTTACAACATGGATATGCTCTGGACAAATGGATATGCTCTAGACAAATGACTTTCACTTAAACTTGCAACCAAAATGTTAATTTTTAAAATACTTTTGTCGATGAATTGCATATTTCATTATCTTTCAATCCAATTTAGACACATTCCCCTATCGCTGCCTCCATCCCACCCCTGTTCGTGCTTTCTGCCATACATAACTTCCATCTTTCTCTCAGTCTTTACAAAGTTTTTCCCTGCAGCGGCTTGTTGTTTTGGGCAGAGTTTAACTGTATTATTCAGTTCTTTAACCCAATCTTTATGTTGCTGTTTTTCCCTCCCCTTTGTATTGCTCCAACAAATGCCTATATAATCATCACATATGCAGCAAAATTATGACCTCTGGGAATAAACTGGATGTTAATTCCAAAATATGTTTAGGAATTCACATTTCCCTCTTTAATTTTATATTACTCTAATATATGAACACATACCTTCCACCCATATGCAGTAACTACAGATTCTGAAAATAATTAGTAAGTCAACTCTACAGCCCATTAAGAGATTTAGTTATAACAATACAGTTATTTTAAGATAAAAAGAAAGATTACAATAATGTTGCTCAGCTTGCCTTTCAACTGGGGATTTGGTGTTAGCATCCACAAATGAGGGAAACCATTTGCTTTTTGTTTTTCTGGGACTATGTTAATTCACTTAGCATAATGGTTTCCAGTTCCATCCTTTTGCCTACAAAGTTCATGATGTCATTTTTCTTTACCATTGAATAGTACTCCATTGTGTATATGTACCACACTTTTGTCATCCACTTCTCTGTTGAGGGGCAATTGGGTTGGTTCCAGCTCTTAGCTATTGTGAAGAGAGCTGCAATAAATGTAGATGAGGATGTATATTTGCAGTACGTTGAGTCTTGTGGGTTTATATACAGGAGTGGTATGACTGGGTCAGGTGGTAGGCTCATTTTGAATTTTTTAAGGGTTCTCCACACTGCTTTCCATAATGGTTGTACAAATTTACTTTCCTACCATCCGAGGATGTGTTCCCCTCTCTCTACAACCTCTCCAGCATTTGGTGTCTTTTGTTTTCTTGATCTTAGCCAGTTGTATCAGAGTGAGATGATATTTGAGCATGGTTTTAATTTGAATTTCCTTAATTATTAATGATTTTGAACACTTTTTAAGATGTTTATCAGCTATCTTTACTTCCTCATTGGTGAAGTCTCTGTTCAGCTCTTTACTCCATCTTTTGAGTAGGTCATTTGTTTTCTTCTTTGTTTTTAAAGTAGTTTATATATTCTAGAATTAATGCTCTGTCAGATGTGTCAGTGGTGAAGATTGCTTCCCACTCTGGATTTTCTCTTCACTTGCTTGATTGTTTCTTTCACTGTACAAAATCTTTTGAGTTTGATGAGGTCCCATTTGTCAACTATTGACTTCATTTCCTACAGAGCTACTCTCTGATTTAGAAAGCCATTTCCCATAAATTGTTGCCAACTTTTTCTTTTATCCCCTTCGGGATTTCTGGTATCAGGTTGAGATATTTGATCCATTTGTAGTTGATTTTTGTACAGGGTGAGAAATAGGGGTTTAAGTTTGTTCTTCTACAAATGGTGATCCAGTTTTACCAGCACTATTTGCTGAAGATGCTATCCTTCCTCCACTGAACTTTTTTGCCCCTTTGTCAAATATGAGGTTGCTGACATTGTATGAGTTCAAGTTTGGATCTTCAATTTTATTCCATTGGTCAATGGGTCTGTTTTTGTGCCGGTACCAGGCTGTCTTTATGACTCTGACCCTAAATATAGCTTGAAGTCTGGTAAAACAATCCCACCAGGTATTTCACTTTTCACTCGGGGTTTCTTTAGGTATTCAGGGAAGTTTGTTTTTTCATATGAATTTAAGGATTTTTTTCCAAGTATGTGAAGAAACTCATGGGGATTTTTATTAGTATTGTTTTGAATCCATATATTAATTTGGGTAAAATGGACATTTTCATTATAGTAATTTTTCCAATCCTTGCGCATAGGAGGTCTTTCCATTTTTTAATGTCATTTTCAATATCTTTCTTCAGGGGTTTAAAAATTTTATTGTAGAGATCTTTGGCATCTTTGGTTAGGTTTGTTCCAAGTTATTTTATTATTTTGGATGCTATTGTAAGTGGAAGGTTGTCCTTATATTCCTTCTCCACTTCTTTTTGTTGGTGTAAAGAAAGTACTGATTTTTCTAGGTTCATTTTTTTTTTTGGTCTTTTCAAGACAGGGTCTCCCTGTAGCCCCAGCTGTCCTGGAACTCACTCTGTAGACCAGGCTGGCCTTGAACTCACAAAAATCTGCCTGCCTCTGCCTCCCAAGTGCTAGGATTAAAGGTGCGCACCACCACACCTAGCATTCTAGGTTCATTTTGTATCCCATCACTTTACTGAAAGTCTTAATCATTTCTACAAGTTTTCTGTTGGAGTTTTTAGCATCCTTTAGGTAAACTATCATATTATCTGCAAAAAGGAATAGCTTAACTTCTCTTCTGATTACTACTCCTTTAATTTCCTTCTCTTGTCTTATTACCCTAGCAAGTGTCTCAAGCACTATCACTATATTGAAGAGGAGTGGATACAAGGGGCAGCCTTGCTGGATTTCTGCCTTTAAGGTGAATGGTTCCAATTTTTCTCCATTGAGGATGATGTTGACAGTGGGTTTGCTATATATGGCTTTAATAATGTTAAGAAATGATCCCTTCAGTCCAATTCCCTCTAGAGCTTTAAGCATGAAGTGTTGCTGGATCATGTCAAAGGGTTTTTCTGCATCAATTGAGATGATCATGTTTTTCGTTTTTCAGGCATTTATGTGTTTTATGATGTTTATTGATTTATGTATGTTGAAACATCCCTGCATCTCTGTATGAATGGTATGAATCCAACTTGGTCATGATGGATGATCTTTTTGATGTGGGTCTGTAATGCGATTTGCTAGTATTTTTGTTGAGAATTTTGGCATCTATGTTCATTAACGAGATGGGTCTAAAGTTTTCTTTTTTGGTTGTATCTTTGACTGGTTTTGGTATTAGGGTGATGCTGGCTTCATAGAAGGAATTTGGGAGAATTTCCTCTGTTTGTATTCTTCTGAACAGTTTGAGTAGTAATGGTTGTAAGACCTCTTTAAATGTTTTATAGAATTCTGCTGTGAAATCATCTGGACCCAGACTTTTATTTAGTTGGGAGTTTTTTTAATTGTGTCTTCAATTTCCTCAAATATTATGGGTCTGTTTAAGCTGTGAATCTCTTCTTGGTTAAGATTTGGTGAATCTCAGGATTTCAGATATTCATCCATTTTTCTTAGGTTTTTCAAATTTAGTAGAGTACAGGTTTTTGATGTGTTTTCATATAATTGTCTGGATCTTTTGTCTGTTGTAATGTTTCCCCTTTTATCATGAGTACTATTGATTTGGAGTTCCTCTTTCTTTCTTTTAGTTAACTGGGCTAGAGGTCTCTCTATTTTGTTTATTCATTCAAAGAACCATCTTTTGTATTCATTGATTCTTTTTATTGTTTCCTTTGTTTCTATTTCATTGATTTTGGCTCTGATTTTTGATACTTCTTCCTGTCTGTTGGGTTTAAGGTTCATTTGTTGCTGTCTCTCAAGTGTTTTTATTTGCAGTGCTAGATCATTTATTTGTTCCCTTTCTGTTTTTGTTGTTGTTGTTGTTGTTGTTTGTTTGTTTTTATGTGGGCCCTTAGTGGTATAAATTTCCCTCTTAAAACTGCTTTTAAAGTATCCCATAGATTTTGTTGTGTTGTTTTGTCCTTTTCTTTAAGTTCCATGAATACTTTATTTCACTATTTTTTCCCTGACCTATTCATTATTCAGGATTGTGTTCTTTAGTCTCCATGTGTTCTTGTAGCTAGTAGGGCTTATTCTGGTGTTTAAACTGAGTTTTATTGCACTGTGGTCTGATAGAATGGATGAAATAATTTCTATCCATTTATATTTGTTGAGATTTCTTTTGTGTCCCAGTATGTGGTCCATTTTGGAGAATGTTCTGTGAGGTGCTGAGTAGAAAGTATACTCTCTGATGTTTGTGTGGAATATTCTATAGATGTCTGTGAGGTCCATTTGGTGTATTGTATTGTTTAGTTCTGATGTCCCTCTGTTTATTTATTTATTTATTTTTTGTCCTGTTGATCTATGCAAGTGGCTTAGAGGGTTATTGAAATCCCCCACTAATAGTGTGTTGGGATTAATCTGTGTCTTGTAGTCTTGCAGAGTAGTGTTTATAAAGTTTGGTGTGTCAGAGTTTGGTGCATAAATATTTAGGATTATAAAGACTTCATGGATAATTGTTCCTTTGACAAGGATGTAATGGCCCTCTTTGTCTCTTCTGATTAATTTTACTTTGAGATCTATTTTGTCTGATATTAGAATAGCAGCTCCTGCTTGTTTCTTGGAACCATTTGATTGGAATATTTTTTTCATCCTTTCACTCTAAGGTGATGTCTGTCCTTGAGGGTGAGATGGGTTTCTTGTAGACAGCATAGAGAAGGATTCTGTTTCCTAATCCATTCTCCCCGTCTATGTCTTTTGATTGGGGAATTTAGAAGCAGATAAAAAGAATATCAGACCTGCGGGATAACACAGAGCAACTAGCATGCTCAAATAAAGATTATGAAAAATTAAAAAAAAATACAACAGTGGAACAACCAGGAAATGTGGGAAATTATGAAAAGACCATAAAAGGGAAAACCCGCCAGAATTATAGCTGACGTCTCAGTGCAAACTATGAAAGTCCTAAGAACATGTACTAAAGAATTCCCTCTGCTTCACAACTTTAGATGCCAACCCACACTACTATACCCAGAAAAAAATGTCAGTTATAATGGAAGGGGAAAGAAAAATTTTTCATGACATAAACAAGATGAAAGAATACTTGTCTAAGAAAAACAAACACTTCAGAAAATTCTCGAACAGAGAAAAGGAGTAACTATCCCTAAGCAATTAAAGAGAGAAAAAAACACAAGCAAAACAGAGTAAATACAAAGCCAGAACAAGAATGCAAACAAAAATAAGGTGAAAGGAAGTGAAACTCATCTCTCAATAATAACCAAAATGTTAATCTTATCTTTGTTTATAATGTAAACAAGCCTAGTAGGTCTTGAGCTCTTATAATCTAAACCATAGATTCCCTGTCCCTTCCTTGACCTTGACCCCAAACAAGCTATAAATGTATATGTGTGTGTGTGTGTGTGTGTGTTTTGCACATCAAGCATTGCAAAGAATAATCGGCTGAAAGAAATAGACTATATTATTTATATTCCCAAAAATAACTGCACCTGAATCAATAGCATTCGTTTGGGGTTGTGTGTGCTATTCTAGGTAAGTAGAGGTCAAAAGGGATGAAATCATCTGATGAGATCAGGGTCTGTTTTTTCTTCCCCATTTCATGCTTGATGTTAAGTTTCAATAAAGAGTGAGCCCTTGTAACCAGCATTCTTATAATTTGGCATTGCACAGTAAGGCCCTATGTTTTTTTTTTTTTTTTTAATTTTATTTATTTATGTATGTGTATGAATGTACTGTCTGCATGCAAGTCTGTGCACCCGTGTCGTGCAATGCCCGGAGGCAGAAGAGGGTCTCGGATTCCCCTGGAACTGAGTTCTCCTGGAATTGGAGTTTCGCAGCTCTAGCCGCCATGTGGGGCTGGGGATCCAAACCCGGGTCCCTTTTAGAGCGGTCGGGCTCTTAACCGCTAGGCCATCTCTCAGCCCCAGCCCTATGGTTTTTATACTGTTTGTTTGATGATACTTGTGTTTGTTGGCATTTTAGGGTTCTTTTGTTATTGTCATCTGATTCCAGCAAGTTTGGGAGTACTTTGTTATGTTTTCTGTTTTTATTCTTCAGTTGTTCCAATTTCACACATTAAATGACTTGATAATACTCCAACACACTTGCTTAGTTGTGTTTATATTGATTTTGCAGCTGTTTTATTCTTTGTTTTTGGTGCTGCATTTTGGGTGATTTCTGCTGATAATTTTCAAGTTTACAGTGTCTTTCTTCAGCTATGTTGAATTTACTGATATGTTTGTTTTTAAAGCTTTTGCCAATTTTGCTCATGTTTACATTAAAAATGTAACTTTGTTCTATGGGGGGGGGTTAAGAAAGTCTCTTGTATTAAAACCTTTGCAGCACCTAGAAGATAAGCTTCGTTTGGATTCATTAAAAATCGTTGTTGCTGCCGAAGACCTGACGTTAACATGGGAGGGATGTATTTGAGATACACATGCAAGTGTAAAGATGGCCTCTGGATGCCAGAGAGTGTTTACCCAAAGGCCAACTAAACCAATAAAGCAAATATGGGTCTCGCCTGAGTCAAGCAAGACTCCACCGTCAGCACCAGCTACACCTCACACTGCCTGGAAATACTGTGCAGCAGAGGGCAGCCATGTGCCTGTATATCCCAAATCTAATTGGCTATTGGCTCTCCCTTGGAGAAATAACCCATGGCTGATGCACAAGCTTACATCCTCTACAGGTTAGGAGATGTTATAAGCCGCAGTAAGACCCTGTCATATTTTAACATGGGGGAAAATTGTAATTCATGGATTAACATATCCAAACATGTGTCTATGCTAAAGTACCTACCATAATATTAGTGTGCTTAAATACCTATATATCTAATTGCTGTTCTTCATTAGTAGGATCGAAGGTTATTCCTGGACAAACTGTCAGCCCATGAAAGGAAACCAGCCAGAATTGACCCAGAGTCCAAGTCAACAGCTCCAGAGAGAGTGGACTGTTTACCTCTCATCCACCTTGCCCCCTTTTCTAAGCCTGGGAACAACTGCGGAAGAGAGGGCCTGGGTAGAATGTAAGGGCTGCGATTGGGGTGAATGTGAAACTACAGAAATGTAGTCTGGCCACTCATTTGATCAACTGATTGAACAACAACCTGTCACCCCCCACTGGATGGTGGGGCTGTATGGGTTTGGGCAACAACAGCCTGCAGATAGGTTTGCATGAAGGATGCGTTGTACTTATGGACTTATCATATAGCTAAAATGAAAAAAAAAAAACTGGAGAAAAAGATGCAGGACGGTTATGGCAGAATGCATGATTGGGGATGGGTGTGGGTGGGGGGGAGGGAAAGGGAAATAAGCCTGAACTGAATTGGAAAAATGTATGAAATGCACAAAGCATCAATAAAAACTAAATTTAAAAAAAAAAAAAAAAAAGAATTTTTTAACAAGGGCTGTGCCTTCACAAGTGGCAGTACATTACTTTTTTAAAAAAAAAAAAAAAAAAAAAAAAGAAAAAAAAATAAAAAAAAAAAATCGTTGTTACTAGTAGAATCCAGAGAGGGGCCTGATGTCTGCAGCAATCTGAGGCATTTCTTCCTTTCAATGCCCAGAGGAGTCAATCCTTCTGCTGGCACTTTCTGGTACATCCTACTCACTGCAAAGCTGCATTTTGTTTTGCAGCCATTAAGTTGGTGATACTCTGGCCTGTTGGAACATACAAATCCTCTCCCATAGTTAGTTTTAAGATTTGGATTGCAAGGTTTTTTGACAAAAAGTTTTCGTATCTATCTATATCCCCCTTTTATTTATTTTAGGTTTTTATTTTTGACCCATGAGTCTCAAAAAAGCAGTTGTATTATATATACCTATAGGGTGGAATCAAGGCACAGATTTCATCAAGTTCACCCATGCTGTTTTGGGTTACTGTATGTGATTAACTTGGGAATCAAACTTTATTTTTAAATTAAATCATCCTATAGGTGAAAGAGATTGCTACCAGGTGATACTATATGACAGCAAAGTTATAGAGAACATTTGTTTATACTAACTTTGTTTTAATTTGCTATTATTTTCTTTTGACTAATGACCATTTCCTTCTGTATATCCCAGGTTTTTTATTGTTTCCATTTCTAGCATTTATATTTCATTTAATTTCTATTTTTCTATTGAAAGTATTATTCTTATCTGATATAAGAGCTTTTAGCATATAAATTCTTCTAAATTACTTACAGTACAAAGGTGGTCTCATTAGAGCAGGATTATGATAATTTGGTGTTTGTTTAATGTACTTTCAGATGCCTTGCTTTTATTGTATCCTAGAGATTTTATGGTGCACTAGATATAAGATAATACTTTCTATTTCTAAATATGGAAATCTGTTTCTTTCTGATAGATCTTTGGAGAAGAAATTTGAATTTAAATTCCTCTTAAGTTAACTGGAATGAATGCAACTTTCAAGTTAAATTGTCTCCTGAGTTTTTTGAGACAAGGACATACTACATGGCACAAGCTGTTATCAATATTATATTATTCCTGTCTCAGCATCCCAGGTACTGGGATTACTTGGATACTATCATGTCCATCATGGGAGATGATTCTGTGATTGGTTATGTCTATGGCTAATAAGTTTATCAGAAACATACAGTTTCTATGAAGAAATTACTGTGTTTTGAAGAGAGTGTTTCTTTCTGAAGCAATGATTTTATTTTTTTCTGTTTGCATTGTGCCTCAGAAAAATGCCTCTCTTAATTTTTTTATTTCTTTCATTTATGTGTTATTGTATGGATCTGCGTGTATGCAGCCACCTTTGTGTGAATACATGTGGAAGTCATAAGAAGGTGTTTTATACCTTGAAGCTAGAGCCCTGTGCAGTTTTGAGCCACCTGATATGAGTGTCGGGAATTAAACTAAGGAACTCTGGAGAAACAGCAAATGCTCTTAACCTCTGAGTTAGCCCTCAAACCCCCTAAAGGAATCTTATTCATCTGCGATCAGTTTTATGTTATTTGTTATTATTCAATGCTGACCAGCTTGTTGGAAATGGGGGATGAACATTTCTGTCTATTGTTTTTGTTAGTCATACATCTTGTTCCCAGAGTGCCTGGGCATTAACATTGGATATTTTAGTTTATAATTTTCTCTGTTGGAAACTGTAGTGTTAATGTTTACTCATGTTCTTAGATTAGAAGTGATATGTTTTATCATTTCTGGCCTCATTGTTCTACCTATGTGTCATCACTATAATAGTAGTTGCACAAAGCTTTGCCCCTGTCATCTCCTGTAATAGTTTGTTTAATAGTTGAGGAAGAATAAACCATCCAGGCAACCTTTGTGATCCATTCCACAGATATGTGGCTTTCAGCCCAATAGATAAACTTTCATGTAGCACTTTTTCTCTGATATTCATAATCAGCTGGGGGGTATTTATAAGAGAGCCTTTAAGCTTCTGTGACACTCAGGAATTCTATGCACCCATGCCTAGCCTTCCCTGGTTCTTCCACCATCAGACAATCTTCCTGATGTCTGCTTGTATAGTTGAAAAGAATGTCTTATTTCTCTTTTTAACTTCATCTCCTGAGCCTTGCATTGAGTTATTACAGGACCTCAGCTCTTCAATGAGTTCAACACAGAATACTGACCTCATGAAGTTTGGCTTTTTATATTGTAATCGTTCAATTAAAATGCTTCCTTTTATTCCATTTCCCAGGAAAGCAGCTATGAAATAAGTGTCAACACATATTTTATACCATAATGTGAACTTTCTTTTCATTAACCTAAATAGATAAGAAATAAGTTATAAAAATAAGAATCATAATGATAAAAATAATGAAATTGCAGTTGGTCCTTATTAATCTTTTATCAAGTGTTTCAAACTTTTCCCAATTATGTTTACTTATTTTCTTTAGAATCTGTATCTTAAAACTTTAATTGAATGTCAGTTTGATAATGGGGCTTGAGAGATGGCTCAGTGCCCAAGAGCACTGTATGTTCTTGTAGAGGACTGAGGTTTGAATCCCAGCACCCACATGGTAGCTAACAACAGTCTATAACTCTGTTTACAGGGGATCTGACACCTTCTTCTGACCACCATGGTCATTGCATGACATGGATGTACTCACCCACATGCAGGCTATACACTCATACATATAAAATAAAATAAATATTTTTAAGTTTAATAAATGTAAAATTACTGAATGATTACATTTTGTCCAAAGTGCCCTATTCCATTTATTTTGTATTAACATCATTTTAAGCATTGCATGTTTAATTGTTTATTGTTCTAAATAAATTGCTACAGTACTAGTGTCTTTTAAAGCTAAGTGCTTTTACTCCAGGCATGTCTATTTTTTACTTTAATTCCAGCCCTCTGGAGATAGAATCAGGATGATCTCTGTGAGACTGAAGCAAGCCTGGTCCACATCATGATTTCTAGGTGGCTGGAACTTAGGAGACCCTGTCAAAAATAAAAACAAAAACATCTTACTTCCTTAATGAAGGAAAGCGATACAACTTGTGGACATCCAAGAACTTAAATTGAAAGTTTTTGTAGCTTTCTTCATAAAGTATAAAGTCCTCCTTCAGTCCTTCATCTTTTTCAAAATTTGTGTGTGTTCCTGTTTGCCTGTGCATCTGCATGTGCATGTGAAGGGTGTGTATGTGTGTGGGTGAATGTGTGTGTGTTTCTGTGTGTTTGTGTGTGTGTGTGTGTGTGTGTGTGTGTGTGATATGCATATTCCTGTGTGTAAGTGACTATGTGTGCAGGACATGTTATGCATGTGGAGGTCAGAAAGCACCCTCAGATTAAGTCAGTTTTTGGGTGAGACAGGGATTCAGCAGTTTGGGGCTGAAAGTTTCTTCCATGTGGAATGCTCTCCTGACTTCTTGATCTTCTTATTTTAGTTCCAGGGTTGGATCACTTGGCACATCACTTTCTCGTGAGACCCTCTGGACACTATGTAAAAACCCCTTTGTTTTCTCCAGGGACTTTGCAATCTCATTGAAAGCTGAATCTTGTCTCTTGGCTTTTGCTGCACTGCTGATGCATGGGGGCCACATATGTGCACATGTTTTCAAATACCATTCCTTCCACATTTAACTTAATGATACTAAATGTGGTGGTTTGAATGAGAGTGTCCCCCATAGGCTTTAAGTATTCAGATATTTTGAACCCAGTTGGTGGCACTATTTTAGAAGGTCTTAGAAGGTTTGGCCATACTGGAGGAAGTATGTTACTGGGGGTAGGCTTAGTGAATTTAACAAGCCTTTCTAGTCTCCAGAGGGTCTCTTGATTTCCTGTACTCATTGCAAGATATGAACCTCAACTTTTTGCTCCAGCCCAAGCCACCATACCCCCTGCCACAATGGACTCTAATTCCCTGGAACCATCAATCTTAAGCTCAAATAAACTTTTCCTTTTATAAATTCCCTTGGTCATGGTGGTTTTATCACAGCAACAGAAAAGTGACTAATACACTATGCATTTTTTCCAAATACTCAACAAGTACTACCATAGTTCTTAAAACATGACAAGAAACAAATACTGAATGAATAAATCAACAAATATTTCAATTTTAATACATTGCTCATACATTATTCTTTATGGTGCATTTTGCATATTTTACATTCAGTAATATTTGCATTTTACTTTTTTGCCTTTTACATTGACCATTTTTTCTCCATTTGAATTTTCATTACTTTTATACCAATGATCAAGTTTATGCTTATAAAACACAAAAATGTCTGAGTTGTTCAAGTAATTGAAAGAATAGAGAACATAAGTAACTAAATAAAATTATCAATAAAAAAGTCAGCCCAACCATTTCTCACAACAAAAATGATGTAAATAGCTGAGTAAATTTTCTCCTACTTCTCAATTGTTTGACTTAACACTGTAATCACAGGAATTTCAGACATGTTCACTGAGTCACTAAGTTAGACCAGTGGTTTGACCCACTATTTCATTTAGGGATCATTTCTTCTGCTTTGTTCAAGGAGGAAACCTGTTCATTAAAAAGATGTGAGGCAAGCTGGGGCTATGATTTAGTCAGGACTGTTGAAACATGAGGTCCTGATTTCAATCTTCAGTGCAGACCAATCTCAAAAAAAAAAAAAATGTCAAAAAAAAAAAATTGGCCTGTGGAACTTGCTTGTAATACTAGCACTAGGAAGGAAGAGAAAAGCAGTTTCCTGAGGCCTGCTGACCAGTGACCCTAGCCTAGACACAGAGCTTCACACCAGTGGGAGATCCTGCCTCAATAACAAGGAAGATGGCGCTTGAGGAATGATACTTGTGGTTGATATCTGGCCTCCACACAAGTGCTCATACATGCGCACACATATACATACAAAGATATGGTAGAGACCAGAAATAATTGCAAATTTTTTCTCATTCCGGAAGTTAATAGTTTAACTGTATGAAGCTCTAAAACTATTGACTTCTAAACTGACCTGAGAAGTAGTTTTGAACACACTGTACATGAAAATTTTCTGCCTATATTTAAATGCTTGAGAAACTGTGTATGTGAATGATCCACCCTGAACCCTAAAGGTATAACATATCACACATAGCTTTTCTTCCTCAGCATGGCTCTTTCACCTACCCCCTACTCTCAGTCAAAAAGGTAATGGAATGGATTCTGAATCACAGTTAATGTTAGAATTCACAGCAATCAAACCTTGTCTCATCCCATATAAAGGCATACCATAAATAAATGTTTGATGGGTACAATTTTGAGCATTTGGGAATGACTTTCTTTTAGGTCATAATTTGCCTGTCCTTTTATTATAAAAACCAAACTAAAAATAACATTTATAAATCCTACATTCTTTAAAGAATATATTTGATATATAAAATATGCTTAGAATAGTAAAATGCAGAAAAAGGGAAAATATAATTTTCATCACTGATTGTAACCATATTTTAAATATTGCTAAGTTCATGTGTTTTTAAATCACAGAGAAATCACAATAGAACAAGGCAATTGTCCACACTGTGTAAAGCAGAGTCCTAAAATCCCACTGCATCATCCCAAAGAAGGAAGGCAAAGTGTTGGGTTTTGAAAAAGCATTGACTTTTATTTTAATTTGATTTTCTTTCTTGTTTTATTCAGCTACAGTTATTTCCAGATAGGTGTGGACTGAACGATCATTTTCATCAATATATGCTATATTAAGGGAAAAGGTGCCAATTTGTTGAACAGAGGCAAATGGAATGGGATTTTTTTAAAAAATGTAATGAATGAAAACTTTCTTATATTTCTTACATATATTATCATGACTTTCAGTTCTAAAAAATTCCTTTATAAGTACTTTATTCAAGGTGGAAAAGTAGATGCTACAGAGGACAGAATGCAGGAGGACTCAGGAATCTATTTGAGACCAAAATGATTACTGAACTGACATTAGCTGACTAAAGCACATATCAGTGGATTCTGAAATCAGCTCTTAAAATATCAGAGGGAATATTTCATCAAGTAACAGCAAATTTTGATGCATTGCAGAAATTAAGTACATCACTCAGTCAGCCCTCTGTATCTCCAGGTTTTCTGTGTACAGAATCAACAAACTGAGGATAAAAACAAAACAATGGACTTGGTGGCCAGGTGGATGTCTGGCACTCAGCCTTGCTCTGCCCACTCATGGCATCTGCACCCACCACCAGAACCATAGAGAAGAACTGTGTGCATGGATAGTAGGGAAGACAGTGTTGCACACACTTGGTGGCCACCTGGGCCAAAGGAATAACACCCTTCCCATTAAGCTACTGATACTGTGGTGGAGAGGATAAGCTGCTGGTGCTGTGGTTTACTGTGGTTGGAATGATCCATCAGTGTCAGGGATCATAGGCTGCACAGCCAAGGCTGAGGAAAAAATCAACAGGAAGTAAACTCAGTGACCAACCAGTCCTCCATCTTAACATTTGAGATTAGCAACAGAAGTCAAGCAAACAAGCAAAGGGGGAGAGAATGAAAAACCCATGAAGCAACTAGAAGGAAAGAATGATAAACTCCAAAAAACTAAAGGGAGAGATTGACAAACTCTGAAAAGAACTAGAGGAAGAGAAATTCAAACTCCAAAAAGAACTAGAGGAAGAGAATGACAACTCTGGAAGGAAGTGGAAACACTGAAAGATCTCAGGCTGAAAGGAAAAAAAGAAACTAACCAGTGAAGCAAGGAGCTCCAAGAAGAGAATGAAAAGCTCCAAAAGGAAAAGGAAATACTGAAGAAATCACAGGATGAAATAAAAAAGGAAATTGAACATTCATCCAATTAGCAGGAAATGATGGGAAAAAGCCTCAGGAGCAGAATGGGTGAAGGAGAAAAAAAGAATATCCAACCTACAGAATAACACAGTACAGCTAGATACCTCAAGTAAAAATTATGAAAAATGAAAAAAAAAAAAAACCACAACAGTGGAACAATGAGGAAATGTGGGACACTATGAAAAGATGAAACCTCCACAACATAGGGGTAGAAGAAGGAGAAGAATTCCAAGAGAAAGGTAATGATCAGATCTTCACCAGAATAATAGAAGAAAATTTCCCTAAACTGAAAATAGACAAACCCATACAAATACAAGAAGCACGTAGAACACCAAATAGACAAGACCAGAAAAGAAATCCCCCATGCCATATCACATTTAAAACACTAGATGCTCAAAATAAAGACAAAATACTGAAAGCCACAAGAGAAAAACAAGTTACATATAAGGGGAAACCAATCAGAAACACAGCTGACTTAGTGCAAACTATGAAGCCAGAAGAACAAGGACCAAAGTATGCCCAGTGCTAAATGACTTTAGATGCCAACACAGATTAGTATACCCAGAAAAAATGTCAATCATAGTTGAAGGAGAAAGAGAAATCGTTCATGACATAAACAAAATGAAAGAACACATGTCAAAAAAATCAACACCAGAAAATATTTGAAGGAATTCGAAGAAGAGAATGAGCAACTATCTTAAGCAACTTGAAAGAAATTTAAAAAAGCATAACAGAGTACATAAATACCTAGACCAGGAATGCAAATGAAAAATAAGTTGAAAGGAAACAACACACAACCCCTCAATAATAACCTTAAATATTAATGGTCTAAACCCCCCAATCGAAAGACATAGACTGGGAGAATGGATTAGGAAATAGAATTCATCTATAGGCTGCCTACAAAAAAACCCATCTCATCCTCAAGGAGAGACACCACTGTAGAGTGAAAGGATGGAAAAAAGATATTCTAAGCAAATGGTACCAAAAAAAAAAAAAATACAAACAAGAGTGGCTATACTAATATCAGACTAAATAGACTTCAGAGTAAAAATAATCAGACAAGACAAAGAAGGCCATTATTTCCTTATCAATAGAAAAATTAACCAGGGACATTTCACACTCTTAAATGTCTATGCGCCAAACTCTGGTGTACCTAACTTTATAAAAAAAATCTTTCAGGACCTCAAGACACAGATTAATCCAACCATACTAATACTGGGGGATTCGGTATCCCACTGAGTCCCTTGAATAGGTCAACTGGACAAAAATAAACAAAGATATATCAGAACTGAAGAATACAATACACCAAATGTTCCTCACAGATATCTACAGAATATTCCACCCAAACACCAGAGAATATATTTTCTACTCAGCACCCCAAAGAACATCCTCCATAATCAACCACATACTGGGACAGAAAAGAAATCTTAACAAATACAAAAGGATTGAAATTATTCCATGCATTCTATCAGACCACATTGCAATAAAGCTCAATATTAACACTAGGATAAGCTCTACAATCTATAAGAACACATTGAGACTAAACAACACAATGATGAATAATGAGTGGGTCAGGGAAGAAATAAAGAATGAAATAAAAGCATTCCTGGAACTAAACGAAAATGACAATACAACACAACAAAACCTGTGGGATACATTAAAATAAGTCCTAAGAGGGAAATTTATAGCCCTAAGTGTCCACATTAAAAAACAAAAACAATCAAACAAACAAAAAACGGGCTGGAGAGATGGCTTAGCAGTTAAGAATGCCAGCTACTCTTACAGAGGACCCGGGTTCGATCCCCAGCACCCACATGGCAGCTGGGAGCTGTCTGACTCCAGTTCCAGGGGAAACCAACGCCCTCTTCTGACCTCCGTGGCATTGCACAACACGGGTGCGCAGACTTACATGCAGACAGTACATTCATATACATACAAGTATAAAAAAAAAAACAGAAAGAGAACAAATAAACAGTCTAACATTGCAGCTAAAATCACTTGAGAGACAACAACAAATGAACATTTAACCTAACAGAAAGGAAGAAATAACAAAAATCAGAGCAGAAATCAATGAAATAGAAGCAAAGAGAACAACATAAAAAAAAAAAAAATCAATGAACCCAAAAGGTGGTTCTTTGAAATGGTAAACAAAATAGATAGAACTGTAGTCCAGTTTTAAAGAAGGAAAGCGGGGGCTGGAGAGATGGCCTAGCAGTTAAGAGAGCTGACTGCTCTTTCAGAGGACCCAGGTTTGATCCCCATCACCCACAAGGCAGCTGAGAGCCGTCTTTAACTCCTGTTCCAGGGGAATCCAATGCCCTCTTCTGACCTCTGCAACATTACACAACATGGGTGCACAAACCTATATGCAGACAGTACATTCATACACATAAAGAATAAATAAAAAATTAAAAATAAAAGAAGGAAAGAGCAACTCCAAATCAATAGCATTTGCGATGAAAGGGAAAACATCACAACAAAGAAAGGACCAAACAATCAAACAAGAATACTTCGCTTCAGCAGCACATATACTAAAATTGGAATGATACAGAGAAGATTAGCATGGCCCCTGTGCAAGGATGACAGGCAAATTCGTGAAGCGTCCCATATTTTTACCACTCTAAGATATCACCTCACGTAAGACTGGCCAGGATAAAGAAAACAAATGATACCAAGTGCTGGAGATGTTGTGGGGAAAGGGGAAGACTCATCCATTGCTGGTGGGAATGTAAACTTGTACAGCCACTATGGAAAGCAGTGTGGAGAACACTTGGAAGACTCAAAATGAGCTTGCCATTTGACCCAGTCATACCACACCTGGGTATATACCCACAAGACTCATCTTACTGCAAAAATACATGCACAGCTATATTTAGTGCAGCTCTGTTCACAATAGCAAAAAGCTGGAACCAATCCAAATGCCCCTCAACTGATGAGTGGAAAGAAAAAAAATGTGGTACATGTACACAATGGAGTTCTATGCAGCAATAAAGATGAGATCATGAACTTTGCAGGTAAATGGATGGAGCTGGAGGATATTATATTAAGTGAAGTAACACAATCCCAGAAAAACAAATGACGAATGGTGTCCCTCATCTGTGGATGCTAGCATCAATAACCCAGTTGTTAATATTTCTTGTGGATAGGGATGCATATTAAAAGAACAACAGCAGAAACACTGCATCAGAAAACTGACTGAAATGGTGAACTGGGAGGGGTGGGAAGGGTGGGAGAGTGACAGGGTCTATATTCTATTAATGTATATTTAGTTTAAAATTACATGGTATTTTACTTAAAATTTATATAACAATAACTTTGGGATTAACATATACAAATGTTCTCTATAATTTTTGTGTATATACAGTATCATCTTGTAACATTCTCTTTTACATGTAGGATAATTTAACTTAAGGAATTAAGTTTGCTTCCCAAATTAACAACATACAGTCACCCAAAAAAGCATGGACAAATTTAATGAAATTTACACCTTGATTCCTACCTATAGGTATGTGTACTACAACTGCCTTTTTGAGAATCATGGGTCAAAAAAAAAACTAAAATAAAAAAGGGGGGATACAGTTACATATTAAACCTTTTTGTCAAAAACTTTCAATTTAATCTTAAAACTAACTATGGGAAAAGATTTGTATGTTCTCACAGGTCAAAACATCACTAACTCAAGGGCTGAGAAAGGATAGAGCCTTCCATCGTGTGGGTTGTACCAAGAAATACCAGCAGAGAAGTTGACCCATTTAACCCTAAAAGGAAGAAAAGCCTCAGAGTTCTACAGGCATCAAATGTCTCTGAGGACCATAGGTGTAACAACTGTTTATAGTGAGTCCTAATGAACCTTACCTTCTAGGTGCATCACAGTTTCAATATGAGAGACCTCCTTACTTCTTTTTCATAGAACAAAGAAAAACATGGTGGTTATGAAGTCACCCTCTAACTGTAAATTAGAGCTGACTGTTATAGAAGTAATCTCTTATAAAACTGGTAAAACTGCTTTCTTTAATTGACTAATAGACTATAAAAAGGATTATAAAAAGGATTATTCTATATTCAGAACCAAGTATAATACTAAAGTCTCTTCAAGTGTTGCATATAACCAAAATATATTAATACAGGAGAGCACTGATAGCAACAATGGATTATTCTGCCAAGGAGATGTTGGCCAGGGGATCCAAGCCCCCCCCCCCCAACCCCCAAAAGGCAAAGGCTTCTTTCCTGTAAACTGGGATACCTGCAAGAAGAGAGGCGGTAAGGCACGCCCTGCTGTCAATGACCTGATGTAAGCATGGGAAGATTGTATCGAGACCGCACTTGCAAGTATACAGTTGGTCTCTGGAATAACAGAGAGTGTTACCAAAGGCCACTGAACCAATAAAGCAAATGTTGGTCTCCTGGAGCCAAGCAAGACTCCTCCACAAACATCAGCTACACCTCACCTGCCTGGAGATACTGTGCAGCAGTGGCAGCCATATGTCTGTATATCCCAAATCTATTTGGCTATTAGCTCTCTCCTTGGAGGAATAACTCATGGATTTTGCCACAAGCTTATACCCTCTAGTGATTAGGAGATTTTATATGCCACAGTAAGACCTTGTCATCTTTCACAGGAAAAAAAATAATCCAGGGATTAACACACCATCCAAACATCTGCGTCTATACCAAAGTAACCTACCATAGTAACTAGCAATGTTTAAATACCTATATATCTAATCACTTGTGCTTCATTAGTAGGACTGAAAGCTTATCCCTGGACAAACGGTCAGCCCATGAAAGGAAACAGCCAGAACTGATCAGAGTCCAAAACGACATCTCCAGACAAAGTAGACTGTTGTGCTTCTCGTCCACCTGTGCCCTGTTTCTAAGCCTAAGGAACAATCTGCGGAAGACGGGGAGTGGTAGAATGTAAGGACTGCGATTGGGATGAACAGTAAAACTATGACAATGTAGTCTGGACACTTATTTGATCAACTTGATTGAACATTCAAGCCCCTCCAGCTGGATGGTGGGAACCTTGGGCTGTGTGGGCTGGGGCACAATTGCTTGCAAATTGGTTTTATATGAAGGATGCTTGCACACACACAAAAAAAGGAGCTAGATACTGAAAAGTCATTAAATCAGGTTTTCATGCCAAGCCTGAAGAAGGCCAAGAGCTTGGAGGAAGAAGTCACTAAAATCTACTCTGTAAGATTTACATTTTAAAAGGGTATACTTAAAAATAACATATATTAGGGCTGGAGAGATGGCCTAGCGGTTAAGAGCACCCACTGCTCTTGCAGAGGACCCGGGTTCGATCCCCAGCACCTACATGGCAGCTGAGAACCGTCTGTAACTCCAATTCCAGGAGAACTCCAGTTCCAGGGGAATCCGATACCCTCTTGTGACCTCCGCAGGCATAGCATGACATGGGTGCACAAACCTACATGCAGACAGTACATTCATACACATACAGAAATTTAAAAAAAATTAAAAATAACATATATTTATATAGAGAGGTATTTCAGTAGAGATTTATACACAAATACAAAATAAACCATATAAGTTAATGGACTTGACTTCTCTGAAGTCATAGTCCAGTCATAAAGCTTTAAAGAGCAAAGTATATATTGGGTAAAATTTATTTAGCAAGTACTCAACTCTGCCCAAGCTTTATCCACATAATATAAGATATTTTAAGGCTTAGTGAAATGTTTAGATTAGTTAAATTTGGGTGTAGGTTTTGGTGAAAATGGTAATACATTTGAACTAAATGGGAATATAAAATGTTAATTGTTTTATTTATAATTTGTATTGGGTTAAGGTACACAAATGGTCTCTATATTTTTCTGAATTATATATCAAATTGTAACACTTTCTTTTACTTGTAGGACAATTTAAAGGAACTAAGCTTTATTTACTTCCCAAATATGTAGCATACAGTCAATGAGAAACAGTTTGGGTAAATATAATGAAAGCTTATGCTTTGGCTCCTGTTTATGGGTATGTGTAATATAACTTAGACATCTATAGGTCAAAACATAAAAACTTATTTCATCCTTAATAATAAGATACAAGCCCCCCCCCCCCCCCCGTGTGTTTTTTTTTTTTTTTTTTTGTTTTTTGGTTTGGGCACAACTGCTGGAAAAATATTTGGTTTTATATGAAGGATGCTGTACTCAAAAAAAAAAGGAGCAAGAAAAAAAAAATGAAAAACAAAACAAAACAAAAAGCAGAGAAAAGATGCAGAAAACCTTACGCGCGAATGTATGATCTGGGATGGGTAGGGGTGGGGTGGCGGTGAAGGGTAAAGGGATATATGCCTGAAACTGAATTGAAAATGTTGTTGTATGAAATACCACAAATGCATCTAAATAAAAAATAAAAGGGAAAAAAACCTAAGAAAAAGAAACAACATACAAAATTTAAAAAAAAAATGGGGGAGGTGGAGGTAGGGGAGGTATCCGTATCCTTCTGCGCTACAAAGTTGGAAAACTTTGTGTTCCATCCTATTGATAAATTTTCAATTTTGAGATTCTTGAAAACTACAATTGGGAGGAAATTGTATGTTCCCACAGGTACAAACTCATCAATCTAAATGCCTCTGAAAACGTACAACATTTGGCTGTGCAGGAGTTGACTGGGAATCTGCCAGCCGAGAGGTTGAGTCCCATCTGAACATGAATAATGAACAGCGGAACCTCAGACTTCCTGAATCCCAGACCACTGGACATACTCTCTGGGGGGGAATACTAGTGTGGGTTAACTGTTTAGTAATGGGCGAACCCTAACGAAGTTTATCCTTCCAGATATGAGAAACTGTCCTATCCTCTCCCCTTTATAGGAAAAAGAACAACAACTGATGGTAATGAAAATCATTCCCTAACTGTAAATTAGAGCCAACGTTATATTGCGTAATTTCCTACTCAAAACAGGTGTGTGTAACTACCCTTTTTTAATTGACTGATTAGGCATAGGAACTGTGTGAAAGGATAATTCTCTCATCTAGAGCAAATTCAATAGTAAAAGATTTATAAGCTCTGTAATTAAGCAAAAAATATTACAGGAAAGCTCTGACACAGTCAATTGAATTATTGCTCGCTAGGAGATGTGCTAGGGGATTTCAACGCCCCCCCCCAAAATTATAAGTGCATTTTGCCTATAATGGGATATTATGCAAGGAGAAAGGCTTAAGTTCTGAAATTGTTCAAGACCTGGTGTGAGCATGAAAAAAATGTTATGAGACATCACTTGCTAACATACAAAACTGGGCCTTGGAAACTGCCAGGAGCATTACCAAAGGCCACTAAAGCATACAGCAAATATTGGCCTCCTAACGAATGAGCAAGACTCCTCTGCACAGTTCAGCTACACCCTAAACTGCCTGGACGGTTTTTACTGTGCAAAAGTGGCAGCCATAGTGCTATTATACTCCCATTAATCTAATCGGCTATCTACCTCTCTCCTGGAGGATAACTACATAGCAGATGCCACAAGCTTATGTCCTCTAGATGGTCAGAGAATGTTATAAAGCCACACTATAGGAACTTGTCACCCTTTATAGAGAAAATCACAGTTTGCACGATTAGTATGCCATCCAAGCATTGTGTCCTATGACTACACGCTTGCTTGCCATAATAATTAGTAATGCTTAAATGCCTGTACACCAATTGCTTGTCTTGTTCAGTAGGACTTAAAAGGTATCACCTGGATAAGTTGTCAACCTATGAAGGGAAGAACCTGACAGGACTAGAGTCCAATAATGAAACTCCAAAGAAAGTAGACTGTTTTCTTATCACCCATTTGTGACCCTTTCCCAAAGCCCAAGGAGAACAAATTGTGGAAGAGGAGGCTGGTAGATTGTAAGGCTGTGGAGAGATAGGGGTGAATCATGAGACTACAGGCATATAGTCTGGACTCCTAATTGATCAACATGCCTGTGCATACAAGCTTATCCAATTGGACTATGGGAACCTTGGGTTGTTCAAAATTTGGACATAGATACTTGCAAAATGCGCCAATTACCTAATTGTACGGCAAATTGAGTGTCATCAATGTTATTGAAACAAACTGTGTTATATATTGTAGAATCCCTTAAAAAAAAACAACACAAAAAAGCATACTTCAAAGACCTATACTCTGCCAAATTTGAAAACCTAGGAGAAACGGATGTATATCTAGCATCACCAAAGCTTAACTAAGAAGAGATTGACAGCGTAAACAGACCCATAATTCTTGAGGATATTGAAGATGCAACAAAAAGCCTCCCAACTAAAAAACACACAGGCCAAGATGGTTTCAGCAGAATTCTAAAAAACACTTCGAACAGGTCTTACAACCATTATACTCAAACTTTTTCATGTGACACCAAAAAACAGAGGTAAATATCCAAAAAATTCTTCTTCTATGAACCCATATCACTCTAATACCAAAACCAGACAAAGACCACAACACAAGAAAGAAAAATATATAAACTATATCATATAATGAAACATATGCAAAAATTCTCAACAAAACACTGGCAAATGGCATTACAGACTCACATCAAAAAATCATCCATCTATATTGCTGTAGTTTCACCATTTACCCCAATCAAAGCCCTTACATTCTACAGGCCCCTCTTCCGCAGATTTGTTCCCTTAGGCTTAGAAAAGGGGCAAAAGGGCACAGGTGGACTGAGAAGCAAACACACTCACTTCTTGAAAGCTGATGTCTTGGTCTCTAGTCCAGTTCTGGTTTTTCTTTATGGGCTGCCAGCTTGTCCATGGCTTAACCTTTCGATCCTACTAATGAAGCACAGAATATTAGATTTAGGTATTTAAAACAGTATAATATGTAGCTTTTGATCCTACTAATGAAGCACACACAATTAGATATATGGGTATTTAAACAGTACTAATTGTAGAGTAGGTTACTTTGGTATAGGACCAGATGTTGGATGGTATTCAATTCATGATCTACATTTTCTTTTGCAAGTATGGCAGGGTCTTTCGTTTGTGTTTATAACATCTCCTAACCATTAAAGGATGTAAGTTGTGCATCAGCGGGGTTATTCCTCCAAGGAGAGAGCCAATAGCCAAATTATTTGGGATATACAGACATATGGCTGCCACTGCTGCACAGTATTTCCAGGCAGTGAGGGTGTAGCTGGTTGTGACGGAGGAGTCTTGCTTGACTCAAGTAGACCTATATTTGCTTTATTGGTTTAGTGGTCTTTTGGTAACACTCTCTGGCTCCCAGAGACCATCTTTATACTTGCAGTGCGGTCTTCCATACATCTTTTCCATGTTTGTCTCAGGTCTTCACAGCAGCAGGGCCTTCTTTCGCCTCTCTTCCTGCAGATATCCCGTTAGACAGGGTCTTCGCCTTTCCCCTTTGTTGGGGGGCTTGATCCCTGGCCAAACATCTCCTTGGTCAGAATAATCCATTGTTGATGTCAGAGCTCCTGTATTGAATATTTTGTTTAGGTGTACAACAATATAGACTGGACACTCATTTGATCAACTTGATTGAACATACAAGCCCCCCCTGCTGGATGGTGGGACCCATGAGCTGTGTGGGTTTGGGCACAACTGCTTGCAAATTGGTTTTACATGAAGGATGCTTGTACTCACAAATTATCACCTATTGTTAAAAAAAATGAAAACAAAACAAAACAAAAAAGCAGAGAAAGATGCAGAAAACTTACGGCAGAATGCACGATCTGCGATGGGTAGGGGTGGGGTGGGGGGGAAGGGAAGGGGATATATGCCTGAACTGAATTGGAAAATGATGTATGAAATACACAAAGCATCAATAAAAATAAATTAAAAAAAAAGAAAAAGTTTCTCAATAAAAGTTGATTAATACCTAAAAAAATAAAAAAAAATGATCATCCATCATGACCAAGTTGGATTCATACCAGAGATCCTGGAATGGTTCAACATACATTCAATAAATATCATAAAAACATAAATGGACTGAATGACAAAAACCACATGATCATCTCAATCAATTGCTAGGGCAATAAGACAAGAGAAGGAAATTAAAAGAGTACTAATCAGAAAAGAGGAAGTTAAACTATCCCTTTTTGCAGATGATATGATAGTTTACCAAAGGGTTGCTAAAAACTCCACCAGAAAACTCCTAGAAATGATTAAAAGTTTCAGTAAGGTGGCATGGTACAAAATGAACCTAGAAAAATTAGTATCCTTTCTTTACACCAAAAATAAGCAAGTGGAGAAGTAATATAAGTAGTCCTTCCCACTTACAATAACCTCAAAATATAAAATACCTGAGAATAAACCAAACCAAAGACCTCTCCAACCAAAAATTTAAAACCCTGAAGAAGGATATTGAAAATGTCATCAAAAAATGGAAAGACTTCCCATGCTCATGGATTGGAAAATGAATATAATAAAAATGTCCATTCTACCCAAACTAATGTACAGATTTAATGCAATCCCAATCAAAATCCTGATGACGTTTTTCACAGACTTGATAAAAAAAAATCCTTAAATACACATGGAAAGACAAAAGACCCTGGATAGTTAAAGTAACCCTGAGCAAAAAGTACAGTAAAGGGGCGGGGGGGGATTACTTTACCAGACTTCAAGCTCTATTACAGGACAGTAGTCATAAAGCCAGCCTGGTACTGGCAAAGAAACAGACCACTTGACCAATGGGAGAAAATTAAAGATCCAAACTTGAGCTCATATAACTTCAGCCACCTATTAGTTTATAAAGGGGCCAAAAAAGCTCAATGGAGGAAAGATAGTATTTTCAGCAAATTGTATTGGCAAAACTGGATCACCATTTGTAGAAGAATACAATTAAACCCCCTCCTCTCACCCTGTACAAAAATAAACTCCAAGTGGATCAAAGATCTCAACCTGAAACCTGAAACTCTGACTGTAATAGAAGGAAATGTCAGCAGCAATCTACAAGAAATAGGAATAGGAAAACTCTTTCTCAATCAAACAGCAGCTGTCCAGCAAATAAGGACAACTGACAATAGGGAGCTCATCAAATTCAAAAGCTTTTGTACAGCTAATGAAACCATCAAGGAAATGACGAGAAAATCCACAGAGTGGGAGGAAACCTTCACCTCTGATACATCTGACAGAACATTAACATCCAGAATATATAAACTACGTAAAACACAAAGAAGAAAACAAATGACCTACTCAAAATATGGAGTAAAGACCTGAACAGAGACTTCACCAGTAAGGAAATAATGATGGCTGAGAATCATCTTAAAAAGTGTTCAACATCGGGCTGGAGAGATGGCCTAGCGGTTAAGAGCGCCGACTGCTCTTGCAGAGGACCCGGGTTCGATCCCCAGCACCCACATGGCGGCTGAGAACCGTCTGGCTCCACTTCCAGGAGAACTCCAGTTCCAGGGGAATCCAACACCCTCTTCCGACCTCCACAGCATTGCACGACACAGGTGCACAAACCTACACGCAGACAGTACATTCATACAAATAAATAAATAAATATTAAAAAAAAAAAAGTGTTCAACATCATTAATAATTAAGGAAATGCAAATTAAAACCACACTAAGGTATCATCTAACTCCAATAAGACTGGCCAAAATCAAGAAAACAATAAGCACCAAATGCTGGAGAGATTGTAGGGAAAGAGGAACACTCATCCACTGCTGGTGGGAATGTAATCTTGTACAACGACTGTGGAAATGAGTGTGGAGAACCATTAAAAAACTCAAAATGAACCTTCGACCTGACCCAGCCATACCACTCTTGGGTATATACGCACAGGACTCATCCTACTACAAAAATACATGCACATCCATGTTTACTGCAGCTCTCTTCACAATAGCAAAGAGCTGGAACCAACTCAAATGCCCCTCAACTGATGACTGGATAACAAAAATGTGGTACATGTACACAATGGAGTTCTATGCAGTAGTAAAAAAAGATGACATCATGAACTTTGCAGGTAAATGAATGGAACTCAAAGTCATTACTTGACTAGCTAAGTCAAGTAACACAGTCCCAGAAAAAAAATGATGAATGGTTTCTCTCATTTGTGGATGCTAACACCAAATCCCCAGTTGGCAGGCAAACTGAACAACTTTATTACTCAATTTCATTGTATCTTAAAGCAACTGTGCTATTATAATGTGAATCTCTTTTTTATTTTATTTATTTTTGTATGTGTTTGAATGTACTGTCTGCATGTAGGTTTTTGCACCCATGTCTTGCAATGCCACAGAGGTCAGAAGACGGTGTCAGATTCCCCTGGAACTGGAGTTAAAGACAGTTCTCAGCCACCATGTGGGTACTGGGGATCTAGCCCGGGTCCTCTGCAAGAGCGGTCAGTGCACTTAACCACTAGGTCATCTCTCCAGCCCCCTGTAATGTGTATCTCTTAATGGGCTCTAGAATTGACCCACCACTTGTAGGCATACAATGTAATTACCATATATGGGTGGAAGATCTATATTCATATCCTAAAAAAAAAAGAGAATGTAAAGTTATACTTCTCTTTACCTGTATGCAACTTTACTATGAAAATGTGAATCCCTAAATGTGTTTGGGAATTAACCCATAATTTATTTTCAGATTTTATAATTTTTATTTAAGTGTGGAGTGTATATATGCATATTTTGGAATAATATAAAATTAAAGGGAACAAAAATAGATAGATAAACCTATGCAAAGAACTGACCAAAACAGTAAACTTCTGCATTGAAAAGATTATAAAAGACTGAGAAAAAGATGCAAGAAAGGACTTAACATGTATGACAGAATCCATGAGTTCTGGCAGAGAGTGGGGGCGTGAGGGGTGGGCATGGATGGGGGAATGAGTCTAAATTTGATTAAGAAATGTTGTATGAAATGCACTCAATAAAAATCAACTTAAAACAAAACAAAAACAAACAAACAAACAAACAAACAAACAAAAAAAAAAACAAATGACCAATGTGGTGGTTCACACCTATCCAATACTTGGGAGGCAGAGGCTCTGTGAGACTGAAGCCAGCTTGGATAACATAGCCAGTTCCAAGTCAGCTGGGGCTACAGGGATACCTTGCCTCAAAAAGACCAAAACAACAACAAAAACCCTAGAATCACTTCTCTCTACTAAACATGAAGAGAGTTTCTATTTGTCATTCTGTAAGAAATAAAATACAAACACTATTTACACAGCATCCATAAATGAGCTAAATATACTTTAAGGTATATACAAATGATATGCTAGTTGATATTAAGCACTTGAGCACCCACAGAGTTTGGGTGGCACTAAAGTGACCTGGAGAGGAGTTTATATATAGCCACTGTTATTCTTTGTCCCCAGCTCTACTGGTGTAGCCATAAGGAGAGTCACAACACATCTCATGCTTCTAGCTCTTTGGTTTTAGAGTAAGTATAAGAATTCTGTCTTAACTACCTAAAGGAAGGTCTCTTATCTCTGTCACTGTGCTGCTTGCCACATAGCTCATAGGCATATATATATGGCAATAGTGGCATCGAGCACAGGACCCATACCAAGTCAACCCGACGAAGGCTCAGAGTGAAGTGCAAGGAATGGGTGCTGAGGCAGCCCTAGACTGAGAACTACTGGAGAATGATTACTACTGGGTGAGGGAGAGTATCTCTTACAATCTCTACTGAAGTACATCTGGGTACAAATGTTTGACAGGATAAGTCTTAACATGTATGGCAGAATACAAGAGGTACCATAGGAGGGGGCTGGGGGTGTAGGGGGGGATAGGTTTGATTTGATGAAGAACTTAAATTTGATTAAGAAATGTTGTATGAAAAGTACAAGTCTTAATAAAACTTAAAAAAAAATGAATTGTCTTCCCAAAGTGAGAATGTGCATTTGAATTGCTAATCTATGTGCTTTTTCAAGGACTGAGGACTCAAATCAGGTTTTTCTAGTGAATGGCGACTAAAAGAACAGGACATTTTTAAAGTATGTGACTAAGTGCAGGAACAACGGAATGGGAACAGCAATGTCCACAGAAATCGAAGACTATAATTCCGGTAAAATATGTTGGAAAGTCACCCAAAATAGCTTAAAGCCTTATAAAGTAAAAATCAGAGCCAACAAGAGGCCTCAATGGGTAAAGGAACTTGCTGCCAAGCCTGATGACCAGAGTTCATTCATCAGGATCCACATGGTGGAAGGAAAGAACTGACTCCTTCAAGTTGCCCCTGTCTCCTTTCCTTCCTATGTGTGCTCACACACACACACACACACACACACACACACACACTCGATAATAAATAATAATAAATGTTATTTTAATGAAAAATCACCAGTACCTCTTGACTAATCAGAAATGATAATTCCAGAGTCCCCAAAATATGATATTCAGAATATCTGCTTTTGATTCCAATAACAATAAACATACAGAGAGTCGAAAATATAGAACAAGTGTAGGAAAAAATAATAGAAGAACCATCCCTAAGTAAGCCTCAATATAAAATTAATAGGCAATCTTGAAGTTAAAACAAGTCTCTGAAATGTAGAAAACAAGCTAAAGGAAACTATGGAACCCATGAAATAAAAATGAAGAAATTGATGTCTGATCAAAGAAAAATGTGAATAAACAGAGAGACACAAATTATGTAATGAATGCTCAGTGGAAATATAAGAGAACATTAAAAATGGAAAGATTAAAAAAAATGAAGAAGAACTGAATCAAATGCTTTGGGAGGTGCCACTGAGTCTGTCTGTGCATGTATCCCAGGAACTCTAGGGAAGGAAAGAGAAAGGAAAACCATCCTGTCTATATTTCCACAAATATGATGAAGGGCATGATTATACACATCCAGAAGTAGGTTAAATTTTAGGATATGAAGGATGAGACACAACAAAGTCAAATTTATTTTTCTAAAACATATTGTTTTGGAAGCGTGGGGATCAAATGACTGGTCAGTCATCCATGAGAGACCCACTACAATACGCAAAGCCAATTTCAAGCCAGAGGTCAAATAGATGATGTATTGAAAGAGGAGACCAGGGAGCAGTTAAAATGAAGGCACAAAGGATCAGACTGTTTCCACCAAAACTGGTTAGGAGGAGGCTGGGGAAATTATGATTTCATTACTTGCTAAACTGTACCATAAGAAAGTACAAAGGGAGTCCTCAACTCTAAACACTCTAAGCTATGCCAAAAAGGAAAAAAAAAAAAATAACAGCAACAACAACACAATTTTAAAACAATATTAAAGTCTGCCCTTCAAAAAATATAAAAATATTATTGTAAAAGTCCAGAAATGGCTCAGCAGGAAAAAAGCTTACTTCACTCAAGTGCAGGATTATGAATCGTAATCTTATTGTTCAATGCAAGAAGGACTGTGATTATAGGAGCTTGCTCAGAAACTCACAGACCAGCTATATACAGCTAACAGCCTGTTATATAGTGGGGAGTTTCTGTCTCTAGAGATTCTGTGAAAGATGACAGACACCTAAGATTGTCTTCTGCCTCTATATGTACACTGTGGCCTGTGTGCACCCACACCCAAACACGTGCACACATCTTACACATACACACACACACGCGCGCGCACACACACACACACACACACACACACACACGCACACATGCTTTAGCTAAAATTACTTCTGGTGATGGTATAAACAATGTTCACCTCTTATTCCCTTGGTCCCAATGACAAACCAAGGTACAATTTCACATAAGTAGTCTGGTAAACAAGTGACTTCACTGTGCTGACTTATAGAGCAATGGGTGAAGGTTTCCTTTTAGAGTGTGGATGCTCCTTTCCTAAGGCAATCTTCACCCAAGTATGGATGGTGGCTTCTACACAGCCACGTAAAATGATGGGGACATTTTCCTTGGCTTCTTCAGCCTAAATACTCTTAGCTCCTATCCCAGAGGTGTGGCTAATTCTCTCTGCTCCTCCTTCCTTGCAGCATGTAACAGTCTACAAGCTTAGCTGTGATGATTCTAGGCAATTGGGTGAAACAAAGTTAGAAAGATGGCTCTGTCCATAGTCTGTCAAATGGCAGTTTTACAAGACATGCACACATATCAAACACATAAACACATATATACGCATGGGCAGAGAGTATGTATTCATATTTTAGAGTAATATAAATTAAAGAGAAAAAGGGAATTCCTAGCAATACAGATGAGAAGGAGCAACAATAACAAAAAGACTGGGTCAAAGAACTGACTGAAACAGTTAACGTCTGCCAAAACCAATAAACCTCTGCAGAGAAAAACTTTAAAAAGACTGAGAAAAAGATGCAAGACATGTATGGGAGAATGCATGAACTTGTGTGTGATGGGGGGTATGGAAAGGGGAATGAGTCTAAATTGGACTGAGAAATGATGTATTAAATACACAAAAATCAATACAAATATTTTATAAAAAATAATAAGCACACAATAAGAATAAAATATTTTTTCAATTAAGTTTCTATTTTCTTTTTCATACATAATGAAAATTAATACTGCAGAAACTGTTGTGATGGCTGAACTTCATTATCAACTTGACTGGTAAGAATCCCCTGGGAGCCAGACTTTGGGGCATGTGCTGAGCAACCAGTTTCATCTCTCTGCTTCTTGCACGTACATGAAATGCAATAAGTCACATCACTCCCCTGTAGCCATTTTTTTTGCCATGTTTGACTGTGTCTAATCAAACCATAAGCCATTCTTAATTTCCAAGTATTTGGACATTTTTCCCCAGTTGGTGGTGCTGTGGAAGGTTTTAAGAAGTGTGGCCATGCTGGAGGGTTTACTTATAGAGTGTTGGTGCTCCCTTCCTAAGGCTGCACTGGAAAGTCTCACCAGAGCACCTGCTGTAGATAGTGCTGTAAGGAAGCATATCACCAAGGGTGGGCTTTGAGAGTTCTTACACCTTGCCAGAATTCCAGTTACTCACCATTTCCTATTTCTGCTTGGAGATGTATTTTGCTTTCTGCTCTGGCATTTCCTCCTGTCATGTCTCCCCACCAAGATGGACTCTAATACCTCTGGAACCATGAGCTTAAACAGACTTTTCTTTCAATGAGGTCCCTTGGTCCAAGGGAACAGAAAGGTAACTGATGAACCTGCTTAGAAACAATTCCTTAAAGCTTTCTTAGGACTAACTTTGGATGTGCAAGGAGGACACTACATGTGATATAGGAGGCTGTGTTATGGACACCAATAATTAGCAATGTCATTACATAATGCTGACTTTCCAGGCATGCAAAATGCAAGAATTACATATTTGTGAAAATTTTCACTAAGGTTCCAGAATTCTATTGAGTATAGCTAATGTGTGGCAGGATCAAATTTCTCTACAATGAAGACCAGAAGTATAATTCTATGAACCTAAGATGAGAACTCTAAGTTCCAGTGGAGAGCCCATGATGTTGGTGATGCCAGGATGGGGGGATATATGCCAAAGAAAGTTGAAGATAGAGAGTGGAATAGGCAGAAAACAATGTCTACATGTACTGAAAATGGCAAGACCGAAGGGTCTTTGGTGACAGTTGGAGATCAGATGATGCCACCACAAACCTAAGAAACTGGATATGGAGCTGAAGCAATTGTTTAATTGGGAATGTTTATGCTATGCCATTTCATGACACAAAATATTTCTTTTTTATTTAAAAAGTATCACATTTAAGAAATTGCTTTGGATCTCATAAGATATTTTGTATTTTTTTCAGTTTCAAACAATTTTGTTCTTGTAAATATATTACAATGTTATTGTTGTGTATTTATAGAAATCCAAAATTATCAAATGTAATTTAATTATGTAAGTAAACATAACTATTGCATTAAGTGATAAGAGCTTAAATGCTTTTCTTGGATATCCAAGTTTCTGGTTTGAATACCCAATAGTGTGCACACACACATATTAAATAGGTATCAAAACTTATTTTCACAGAAAGTTATCAAAAACTGTAAATGAAGAAAATCCTATGTAAGAGATGTCCTTGGAGTTATTTACAAATTTCTTACAATAGTAGCAGATCATGAACACCAAGACATGGACATTGGTGAACTATTCAGCTTTGTCCAGATTGCCACAAATTCCCATAAACCCACCTATCTGTACAGTTCAGGCAGTTTTAATCCCATGAACTCACAGCTATCATCAAGATACTTTGCCTCACCCAAGGTGCAGTTCTATGTCCCCAAACATGACAACCACTAATCTGTTCTCATCTGTATATTTTTGTATTTCCAGAAGGCTCCACAAATTATGCTGTGGTGGACATTCTTATACAGATTTCAGTGGGGGAGGTATTTGAGACAGTATGAAACTTAAAAGATATTTTAAATTTTGAGTTATGTCAGAATTGTTAAGATTTTGGGGGATGATTATGGATTAACTAATGTACCATTCACTCTGAAGGATCAATAAAATTTTGAGGAGCAGCTCTGGAATTTTACAATTGAAAGTGAAGTGTTGTATATAAGGTTGGTAAGGGGGTAGATGTGGTGATTGATGCTTATTATCAAATTAACTGGATTTAGATTTCCTAGGAGATGTAACTGTATCTGACTATGAGGTTACTACTTTGGAGGCCTAACTGAGGAGGAAAATCCACCATGAATATGGGATGTACTATAAGTGGACTCATGTCCAACAGAGAATAAAAAGGAAAAAGAGTAGCCATTGAGCTGAGTACCAGCATTTCTATCTGCTTCTTGACTGTGGACACTTGATCTGCTGTTTCATGCTCTTACTGCACACCTTCCCTTCCTATATAGATTGAATTCTCTCAAACATGGAACCAAAGTAACCTTTTTGAAGTTGTTTTACAGGTATTGTATCACAGCAATTCTTTGTTAATTTTATGTGTATGAGTGTATTGCTTGCATTTGTGTAAGTGCACCCATAGCACACAATGCCTGAAGCAAGGTCATTTGTAAGAGCAGTCAGTGCTCTTTACCACAGAGCCATTTCTCTGTTCCTTTACACAGCAACTCTAAAACTAACTGATCCAACTAATAATTATAGGTTTGGGTCAACTAGAATGCAATACCTAAACCTATACTTTATGATAAAAACATACCTGGGAATATATATATATATATATATATATATATATATATATATATATGCAGGTATGTTTTTAGAATAGGGCAGATAATAGCAGACAGGTATTATCAAGGGGAAAATGGGGATACTTTAACTGGGAAAGAGGGCTGTTAGACACAAGGAGAAAGTAGAGAGGTAAATAAAGCATAAGTGGTATGAAAAAAACAGAAGGAAATGCATTAGCTCAATATCCTACTGAAAAATATGTATTTTTTACAATATCTGATTATGAGTGCATGTGTGTAACTGAAGGCTGTATAACAAGAAACACAGTGCCAGAAAGGAGAAGTTTCCCTTCTAGTTGTTGGCCAGGTTAGTCCAAGAGAATTCTCAAATAATAAAGGCTATTGCCACAGCCCTGGATTACCTCCCAGAACTTGAAGTTAAGAACCTATGCTGAAGACAGGACATACTTCAGACATAGCACTTGGAACAATGGAGGGAGCTGGGATAGATTTGAAAGCCCTTTTCCTGAAGTCTAGTTGTAATAGTGCTGGAGGATAGTATGGAAACTGCTAAAGAAGAAAATTAATCAATGGTCCAACCCAGCTGTAAAGCCTAATAACCACAAAGATTGGCACAGCAAAATATAGCAGAACAGTCCTGGCAATTTTATCTTAGATGTAATCAGCAGCTATTTTACTGTTCTTAAAGCCTTCTCAATAGGAGGGAACTCCAATGTGGCCTTGTAAATATAGCCAAACACACATGGCTAGAGAGGTCATGGATTCTAGAGAAAAATGCTACTTCTGTTGCATACCCAGACAAATGCAATGTCTTAATGTATGCTAAATATAGAGCCTTATATTTACAGAGAAGTATATAATTCACTGATCATCAGAGAAGCTTCTTTTTAGAACAAATTGAGACTATTACAGAGTTTTATAACTGGTCACACACAGAGAATAAATGTCTGAGAGATTCTCATCCTTAAGTGATATAGCTACAAGGGAACTTCTACACCTAAGGGTTGCAGTACTTAGTAGAATAGGAGATAGAAAGAATATTATTACATCTCTCAACTCTCACTAGCAAAGCTTACTTATAGGACAGCAGGTAATGCAAACAGAAGTCCATAACTGTACAAAGTGTAGAGAAAAAGAAACAGTTGAGTGTGTGTCCCTGGTTAAGACTCTTATACTAAAACTCGCCCGCCTAAGGCTCAGGGACCATTGCAGAAGAGGGGATGGAAAGACTCTAAGAGCCAGATTTGGTGCATGATTATAAGAAAACAGAGTCTTCCAAGCCTCTAGGAACTTGCTCATATGAACTTACAGCAATGGTGAGAACATGCACAAGATACATGCAAACTCAAAGAAAAACCCACCATACAACTGGGGAAATGGGCAGCAGGTCCCAACCTTAAGAGGATCTATTGGCACCTGATTACTGGTGGGTGAGGGAGAGTTGGTCTCTTTAAGGGACTGTTTCTACATAAAACTCATACCAGGGCACCTCTAGTTACACAAATATATATATATATATATATATATATATATATATATATATATGCACAGTAAAATGTGGTTGGAGAGTGGCTATTGGATAGGTGGTGTGGATAGGGGAGGAACAATGAAAATGAAATTGGGAACATAAACACACACAGAAGGAGAGAGAGACAGAGAGAGAGAGAGATCTAAATATATCAAATCTCAATATAATAATAAAATTATTAGAGCGAAAAATAAAATGAGGCCAAAAAATAGGCAAGAGAAAGAGAATCATTAGATAGTGAAGTGGATTTTTCTTCATCAGGTGTCAAAATGAATGTAAATGTTATCAGATACATCAATCAAAATATACAATGTAGAAAATGAAAACTTTACAAAGTAGGGCCATAAAAGTCCTTCTTTAAAAATAAGAACATAGGGGGCTGGAGAGATGGCCTAAGCGGTTAAGAGCGCTGACCGCTCTTACAGAGGACCCGGGTTCGATCCCCAGCACCCACATGGCGGCTGAGAACCGTCTGAAACTCCAATTCCAGGAGAACTCCAGTTCCAGGGGAATCTGACGCCCTCTTCTGACCTCTGCGGCATTGCATGACACAGGTGCACAGACTTGCATGCAGACAGTACATTCATACACATAAAGAAATAAAATTTAAAAATTAATAAAAAATATTAATAAAAATAAGAACATAGTTTGGGTCTTCAATTTTGTTGCACTGATCTGTTTTTGTGCCAATACCAGGCTGTTATTATGATGTCTGGTATAGTAAACCCCACCTCAGACATTGCTCTTTTTGCTCAGGCTTGCTTTGGCTATCCCAGATATTTTGGATTTTCCATATGAACTTTAGGATTTTTCTAGGTCTATGAAGAAGCTCATGGGGTTTTAATTGGGATTGCAGTGGATCTGTAAATTACTTTGGGTGGATGGTCAGTGTCCTAGTTTGTCTCCCATTGCTGTGACAAAACACTGACCGAAACCAACTTGGGGAGGAAAGGGTTTATTCAGCTTACATCTCCTGGGTCACAGTTCTCACTCAGGGAGCCCAAGGCAAGAACTCAGGGCAGGAATCTGGAAGCAGAAGCTGAAGCACAAGCCATGGAGGAGTGCTGTTCACTGGCTTGCTCCCCTGGCTCATGCCCAGCCTGCCTTCTTATACGGTACACAACAACCTGCCCAGGGTGGCACCACTCATTGTGGGCTGGGCCCTTCCACACTGCTCTACCATCAAGACAATACTACACGGATATGGCCACAGGCCAATCCAATGGAGCCAATTCCCCAATTGAGGCTCCCTCAACCCAGGTGTGTCAAGTTGACACTAAAGCTATCCAGCAAATTGACCCCTTGTCGACTTGACACACAAAACACATCAGTATTAAGCTACCACCTTTCCAGTTCATATCCCCAAAATACTATGTTAACATTAATCACAACCTAAGACAGTACAACTTTAAAAGCCCCACAGTCCTTAAAATTTCAAAATGCTTAAAAGTTCAGTCTATTAAAACTCTCTTAACTGTGGGCTGCTGTAAAATCCAAAACAAGTACTTTCTTATTTCGAAGGGAAGAATCAGGCACTCTCAAACAAAACCTAAGTCCAGCAAAGTAGCTCAAGGCTGGACACCTGGGATTCACTCACTCACGATCTTCTGGGCTCCAAAGGGTTTCGGCAGCTCCCCCTCTCTGACTCTGCTGTCTATGGCACACACAGCTCATATCACAGGCCCAGGCCAGCTTCATTCCACACCTGCCACTGCTCTTGGTGGTCCTGGCATCTCCAAAAAGCTGAGGTCGCCACTGAAACTGAGGCAGCACCTTCACCAATGGACTCTTCTGACCTCTCCTGGTGAAAAGCCTCAGCTTCTTTCCATGACCCCTGCAATCCTGGGGTCTTCACTGCAACCAAAGTGCACTTCCACCAATGTTCTTTCCTGACCTCTCACAGTGCCAAGACTCGGCTGCTCTCTGTGACACCCCCCCTCAAATTTCAAGACCATAACCATATAGGAGACTCTTATACAGTACCAAGTCCTGTTTCTGGCTTGAGATGGAGGCTCAGACCCCTTCTGGAACACAGCTTCTGTGTGCTGACCCTGAAGAAATTCTTCCCAGATTTCACCACAGTGATTCTGGTCTCTTGTTACTTATAGGTAATTTTTCAGCCCCAGCTAACCAGTATCAATTGTCCCAGTACAACAAAAATTTCACTTTAGGTTCTGGTCTCTTGTTACAGCTGATTCTTCAGCCCCAGGTGACCAGAACCCACAGATTAAACAGTCCTGATGATCTCTGCTTCCCTTTGAGGCTAGAGACTTCAAAAGTCAGGCCTCCATCTTCTACAAACCCTCCAGCAAAACTTCTCCAAGCTCCATAGCAACAATCTTTAGTTATTCAATGATCTTCCCAGCCCATAGTTCCAAATGCCTCCACAATCCTTCCCCAAAACACCAAGGTCAGGTCTGTCACAGCAAGACCCCACTCTTCTGGTACCAATTTCTGTCCTAGTTTGTCTTCCATTGCTGTGACAAAACACTCTGACCAAAATCAACTTGGGGAGGAAAGGGTTTATTCAGCTTACATCTCCTGGGTCACAGTTCTCACTCAGGGAGTCCAAGGCAAGAACTCAGGGCAGGAACCTGGAAGCAGAAGCTGAAGCACAAGCCATGGAGAAATGCTGTTCACTGGCTTGCTCTCCTGGCTCATAGCCAGCCTGCCTTCTTATATGGTACACAATAACCTGCCCAGGGTGGCACCACTCATTGTGGGCTGGACCCACAGACAATACTCCACAGATGTGGCCACAGGCCAATCCAATGGAGCCAATTCCCCAGTTGAGGCTCCTTCAACCCAGGTGTGTCAAGTTGACACTAAAGCTATCCAGCGCAGTCACTTTTACTATATTACTTCTTCCAGTCCATGAGCATGAGAGGTCCTTCCTCTGGTGTCCTTTTCAATCTCCTTCAGGGACTGTGAAAATGACAGGAGAAAACATTGGGAGCAACATACATGACATGTATGTAGGAAAGGCTTTCTAAATCAGACAGCACCTGTGGAGGAAATAAGGTCAACAATTGACAAGTGGGACCTTATTAAACTCAAAAGTATCTGCACAGCAAAAGAAACAATCAAAGAAGTGAAGAGAAAACCCACAGAGTGTGGGGAAACCTTCACCAGTAATGCATTTGACAGAACATTAACATCCAGAGTATATAAACTACTCAAAAAGCAAAGGAGCAAGGAAACAAATGACCCAAGCAAAAAGAGCTGAACAGAGACTTCACAAATGAAGACATAAAAATGGCTGAGAAAGATTTTAAAATGGGTTCAAAGTTGCTAATAATTAAGGAAATGCAAATTAAAACCACTTTAAGATTTCATATTACTCTGGTAAGACTGGCTAGGATCGAGAAAACAAAGGATACCAAATGCTGGAGAGGTTGTCAGGAAAGAGGCACACTCATCCACTGCTGGTGGGAATGCACACTTGTAAAACCCCTATGGAAAGCAGTGTGAAGGACTCTCAAAAGACTCAATCCTACCACCTGACCCAGTCATACCACTCTTGAGTATATACCCACAAGACTCATACAATCATACATCTATGTTTATTGTAACTCTTTTCACAATAGTGAAGAGCTGGAAGCAACCCAGGTATCCCTCAACCAAGAGTGGATAAAGAAAATGTGGTATATCTAAAGAATGGGATCCTATGCAATGGTAAAGAAAGACAGCATCATGAATTTTGCAGGTAAATGGATGGAACTAGAAGCCATTATGCTAAGTGGATTAGCATGATCCCAGAAAAACAAATGAAGTATATTGTCCCTCATTTGGGGATCCTAGCACCAAATCTTTATTTGTAAGGTAAACTGAATAATTCTTTTGTTTTTTCATTTGTTTTTAGTAAATATAATACCTGATGTTACTCATCAACTTGTAGGAATGTAAATGTAGGAATGTAAAGTTATATTGTTTCTTTACCTGCATACAACTCTACTGTCAAAATGTGAATCCTTAACATGTTTTGGAATTAACCTATAGCATATTTTCAAATGTGATAATTTTGGTATATTTGTAGTGTGTATATATGCATATTTTGTAGTAATACAAATTGGAAGGAAAAACAAAAAAAATGAAAAACCTGACTGAAACAGTAAACTTTTGTCCCAAACAGTAAACTTCTGCATTGAAAAAAATTTAAAAAGTCTGAGAAAAACATGAAAGACATGTATGCCAAAGTGCATGAGCTCTGGCGGGGTGGGGGGCAAGGAAGGAGGAATGGGTCTAAATTTGATTAAGAAATGCTGTATGCAATGCACAAAACTTCAGTAAAAGTTATAAGGAAAGAAGCCATAGATGCTGAAGATGACTCAGCAGTTAAGAACACTGGCTGGTCTTGCAGAGGACTTGGGTTTTGTTCCTGTTTTCAACACCCTCATGGTGAGTAGTAGTCATCTGTTCCTGGGGATCCGATGTCCTTTTCTGGCCTCCACACGCTTTGCATGGCATAGGAGCAGGTATCTACATACAGACAAAACTTGTCACTGGGGGCTGGAATGAAGGTTCTTAAGCCTTGCAAGATTTCCAGTCATGCTCTGCTTCCTGTGCCTATTTGCAGGTGTAAGCATTCTTCTTTCTGGTTTAGTTATCTCTGCTACTATGCCTCCCTATCATTATGGACTCTGATTCCCCTGGAACCAAAAGCTCAAATAAAGTCTTTCTTTTATAAGTTACCTTGGTTATGGTGCTTTATCACAGCAACAGAAAAGTAGCTAACAGATCCGTTTCTCATACTATAAAGTGGAGAAATGACTGAAGGAGAAGATACCCAGTTTCAAGATCTGGGCTCCAAACACATTAGCATCCCTGTGCATACCTATACCCACATCCATGTGCACCCAGACACATGAACGGGCACACACACACAGAATCAGCTATTTAGTATTCTTAATGATGAAGTGTGATATTTCACCAAACTATACTTACAAAGAAGAATGGCACTTTTCATGCAAAATATAATCACTGACATGTACATTGCACATTGTAGAGCCAAGAAACTCCTATTCAAGCCCTCTTAGGGTTGGATCTGGGAGTATACCTTTAAATCCACCACTTAGGAGGTAGATGCAAGTGGAACTCTTTGAAATCGAGGCCAGGATAGTCTACATATCCATTTCTAGTCCAGCTGGGACTACAAGAAGAACTAATCAAACACACACACACACACACACACACACACACACACACACACACACCCAAAACAGAATGAAAAACAAAATCAAAGGAAAAAAAATCAAACACCTCTGTGGGTATGGTAAGATCACTCGTTTGTGTAATGTCATGTGCCACCAAGCTTGACAGCCTGATTTTAGTCACCAGGACCAGGACCAAATGATAGAAGGAGAGAACAGACGCTTGAATGTTCTTGAATGTTCTCCTCTAATTTCCACACAGAGGATGCGGTACAATGCACACACACACACACACACACACACACACACACACACACACACACATGCTCATGCTTGCATGCATGCGCATGCACACATACACAAGAATAAATAAATTAAACAATTAATTAGTTAATTAATAAAGGTAATTACAAAACATATCTGTGGAGAAATATAGTGCTCCAACTCCATCCTCCACTTATTCCACAGTTGTTTATTATTTTTTTCCTTTGATTTCATTTCCTACCTTACTTTGATAATTAGGTGGAAACAGTGGTCAATGCGCTAAAGAACCCTGAAGTATAAGCTTTCAATGAGGTTTTAGGCCTTGAAGTTTACCTTTTCCCTAGAATTGGGTTTCACTGTGTGAGGTACACATGGGTTTCTCATCCTGTGATTCTTGCTGCCCAGAGGCTATAACATTCTCAGTGCTTTGTTTATGATTCCAGATACACAAATAAGTACATTCAGACACTGAGATTTTCAGTAAAACAAGCTAAATAGAAATCTTTTCTTTGTTTCCCTAGGGCTGCCAAAGCAGGTTGAATGAAATGCCTTGAAATATGACTGCTTCCTCAAAGATAAACTAGAGAGAATTCTCTTTATCCAACTATATTCCCTATGGGTATCAAAACAACAGTAGAATATAACTTTGCCAGTCTAAATTGAATATCTATGTGTATTGGGAAAGTATCCAAATAATGTTTGTGAAGAAAATAGCATTTTTCATTCACTTATTCAAGTAAAATTTGGTGAATACATATTGCATATTCTGAACATGGAGACGGCAAAATGATCGCCTTGATATTTGCCTTGGCAGAACCTGTAGATTAACAATCAACTGTCCCATTCCATGACTTATCTATATTCCTTAATAATGGCTAGTTTGAAATGTACTGGTGATATTTAAATTGCTAAATAAAACATTTTCTTTCTTTTTTCTTTCTTTTTTATTTTTTTATTTTATTTTATTTTTTTGGTCTTTTTGGGACAGGGTCTCCCTGTAACCCCAGCTGTCCTGGAACTCACTCTGTAGACCAGGCTGGCCTTGAACACACAAAGATCTGCCTGCCTCTGCCACCCAAGTGCTAGGATTAAAGGCATGTGCCACCACACCCGGCTCTTTTTTATTTTTTAAACATTTTTTGTCTTTTCTTTTTTTTAATTGTATTTATTTGTACGTGTATGTATGTACTGTCTGCATGCAGGTTTGTGCACCCGTGTCATGCAATGCCGCGGAGGTCAGAAAAGGGTCTCAGATTCCCCTGAAACTGGAGTTCTCCTGGAATTGGAGTTACAGACGGTTCTTAGCCACCATGTGGGTGCTGGGGATCGAACCCAGGTCCTCTGCAAGAGCAGTCGGCACTCTTAACCACTAGGCCATCTCTCCAGCCCTAAATAAAATATTTTCAAGATAGGGGTAAATCCAGCATCATGGAATGATCTAAATTAATTACCAGATTTGTTAGTTTGCATTAATCTATTCAGGGAAATCTTTGCATATAGCAAGAGCTTCACTTTAAAGCTTTTGGGTACAGATGTGTGTGTGTGTGTGTGTGTGTGTGTGTGTGTGTGTGTGTGTGTGTGTAGTTTGTATGTGCATATGTATGTATGTGTCTATTTATGAATTTTCATGTGAGCATACATGCGTGTGGAAAACAGAGATCAACCTCAGCGGTAGTTCCTCAGGAAACACCCACCTTGTTTTAAGTCAGGGTCTCTCAATGGAACTTAGAACTAGGTAGGTTGGACTTTGAACCCAGGGATTAAGCCATTGTCACCTCCCTAGTGCTAAGACTACAACTTTACACTGTCATTCCTTGATTTTTTTATAGGGATTCTTGGGCTCAAACTCAGGTCCCCATGATTTCACAGCAAACAAGCTAGTGACTGATTTAATTCCTCAGGCATAATGTATCAGGTTCTTACCATGAATAAACTCTGTTGCCTGCTTCTAGATAGTGAGGATAAACCACCTTTACATCATGTGACCAAGTACAGTTGACTTCAGTAGAGTTAGATCCAAAGAAAAGATAGAGCACTAAGGCTGTGTGGTTAAGGGGCCAAGGATTCAACATAATGCCTACTCACATACCATTTACCTTTTGCTATACAGTACGGGTCATATAGAGAAGGTCTCCAATATACCAGAGATTGTTGATAAGTTAAATTCAGATACTGCACCATTTTACATGAGGGCTTGAGTGTCTATAGAATTTGATATCCAGGAGATACCAGGGAAACTTGTAGGAATGACTTTTCTTAAATCACCAGTTGAACATTTGCAAGTTAAGCATATATTTTGGGATTATTTAGAACTATGAATTCAATCTATTTTTGTATTATGCACTCGCTTTATTTAAGATTAACTAGCCTTTAAGAAAAACAACATAATCAATCTTACCATACTTTGGACTCTGGATGTAATTAACTCTTACAAGCTAAGCTGACCACATATCTTTGATATTATACCATGTTCCCTATTGTTCCACTCCTCACTTAGAACAAAGTATGTGTACAAGAGATGATGTAATGAGACATAAGAACACACTCAAGTCAACCATGATGTTGAAAACAACATGCTCCCTGCAAATGTTAAAAGCAACATGAGGGCATAGACTGATGATATCTGTTTGTGGTTCTGTTGTTCTTCTGAGACAACAAGGTCAGAAAAATAGTTTCTTCCTTTGGTAACTCTGTTGGACAATTTTTTTAGGAAAAAGTTCTTCATTCTCTCCTCATATTCTAATTTAAGACTACTGAATAATGGTGGGAGGAGGCCCATTTGTTTGAGAAGACAGGAGGGAACTGCTCAGGGAGAAATCAGAATGGCCAGAACAGACTGGAGTCATGTTATTTAAACAGATCCCAGTGTGAGTCAGCTCCTCATAGATGTGGCACTGCTTCAGATAGTGAGGAATGATTATGCTTAGAAATCTCTTAATGAAATACAATATATGTGAGCATATAATAACAGAGAGCAACATAGACAACGTGGGTGAGTGTGATGGGGTAAGTTATTTTACAAGTAACATGGCCTCCATTCCTGCTCCTTCCATAAGCTCAATACACTGCCCAATGCTTCTCTTAATAGCCATCACCATCTGTGGTCCTCAATCCCTTCTCCCTCACTTCCTTCTTGACCTTTTTCTTTTTGTCTTCTCTGTCCCCTGTTTTCTCTAGAAATTTGCAGCTCTTTTTCACTGACTTATTTTATTAGCTAGCTCTGATATGGCATTATGATATGCTATTTCTTACAATATTATTTAACATTAACACATACATAATATTGTATTCAACTTGATTTAAAAACCAGGAAATTGAAACTCTATTCCCACTGTTTATTTCAATATCTAAAAGCATTCCCTGCTGAGTTGTTACATATAAGATAGAAGCAGGTGGTTTGGTTTGGGAACGGAATTTCAGAGGAAGATTTATTAGGGAATAGAGTCTCATGGTCATGGGCTGAGAAAGAGAGGACATGAATGAGCCTTGAAGTGTGGGAGTAATTAGGAGGGGTAGGGCCATCATAGGAGACACAGCATGGCAGGGCCTTGAAGAGACAGTGTGCCTTTTCTTCAAAACCCAGGAAAGAGTTGCCTTAGGAGAGACTGGGCTCTGAGAGGGATAGCAGGCCTTTGGGTCCAGAGAGAGGCTGCATTAGAATAGATGAGCACTGAGGAGGAAAGCAGGTCTTGAGGACTGGAGAGGTGCTACATTACGGAAGACAAGGCCCTGCAGGGGGGAGCAGGCCTTCAGGTTCAGAGAGGAGCTGTGTGTGAAGAGACAGGACCCTAAGGGAAAGAGCAGACCTTCAAGTCTGGAAAGGAGGTGCGTTAGAACGGACAAGCCCTGAGGGGAGCATGGGGCCTGTGGACTGGCAAGGAGCTGTGTTAGGAGAGAAAGGCACCATGTAGTATGAGGAAATACTTGAAGGAAAACCTTAAAATCACATGGACAGAGGAAATTTCTAAATTTATGAAATTTCAGAGGGTGGTGGTAAGTTCCACTACACCTGATTTAGCATGGCTGAGTATACATGTCAAAGGCCATGGAGGATACAGTTCCTGGGTAGGGCCATAAACGCATTGCATTTTGCAGTTGCAAGAAGAAGGGGCTGTTTTTGCCTTTTCAAGCCAAGGAGGCTTAAGAACTGGTAGCAGGGATTGTTAATTCTTTCTAGAGACTGTAGAAAGGATTTGGCCTGAGAGAGAGAGAGAGAGAGAGAGAGAGAGAGAGAGAGAGAGAGAGAGAAGGCAGAGGGTCTGTAATCTCATCTAGAACCCTAGAAAAAGTAAGGAGGGTGGCATCTGGAATGGTCACTGTTTATGGCCCACATTTAAATCCATTGATCTTCCCTTGTCAGCTTTCTCAGCAGCAGTGAAAGTAGGTTTTTTTTTTTTTTTTGTATGTGTATGAGTGTACTGTCTGCATGCAGGTTTGTGCACTCATGTCCTGCAATGCCGCAGAGGTCAGAAGAGGGTCTCAGATTCCCCTGGAGCTGGAGTTCTTCTGGAATTGGAGTTACAGACAGTTCTTAGCCGCCATGTGGATGCTGGGAACCGAACCCAGGTCCTCTGCAAGAGCCCTCACGGTGCTCTTAACCGCTATGCTATCTTTCCAGCCCTGAAAGTAGGTTTAATCAGTCACCAAGGCCTTGTCAGCTCTGAGATCCAAGATTCCAGACTTCTGTTTGCAAATTTTATCTCCCTTCTTGTTAAATCTCAAACTGAGAATGTTTGCCCTCACTGTTCAGGTAAAAGGAGGTAATTCTGGATGGAGATGTTCCATTCAGGAAGCCACAAGTTCAATCCCAACTACTGAATAAACTGGGGGTGTAGTATATACATGCAGTTCTAGTAGGTGGGGGATAAAAGCAGAAGCATCAGAATTTCAAGGTCATCCTTGGCTGCACAACAATGTCAAGGTCAGCCTGTGCTACAGGAGACCCTGCTTTAATAAAGGAGATGAATTCCATCTATTAATTAGGTCAGACCTATTCAAGGTGTTGTTAATGGTTTGCATGAACTAAGGTTGATTATTATTTTCTTTCATTCATACTGAAGTTGATAAGACATCCCAGACATATGTATCTGATACGGCAACTAGAAGATTTCCATCCATCCTCTCTATGACAGACTTTTCCTGGAGTGATAAAACACAACCAACACATAGATACCTGCTCACTGCAGATAGGGAACCCATAACAGACCTAAGTAACTATTGGACCGACCAAAGTCCAACTTGGTGAAACAGTCAATGGGCTTTCTTTAGGGTTACTAACAATATGGATGGATGACGGTTACCTTGCAGGAGTGTGGATGACTAACAAGATGGAAGAGGAGTTACTTACAGGAGTGTGGATAACTAAGAATGTGGATGAGGGGTTACTTACAAGAGTGAGGATGACTAACAATGTGGGTGAGAGGTTCCTTACAGGAGTGTGGATGACTAATAATGTGGGTGAGGGGTTACTTACAGGAGTGTGGATGACTAACAATGTGGGTGAGGGGTTCCTTACAGGAGTGTGGATGACTCACAATGTGGGTGAGGGGTTACTCACAGGAGTGTGGATGACTCACAATGTGGGTGAGGGGTTACTCACAGGAGTGTGTATGACTAACAATGTGGGTGAGGGGTTTCTTACAGGAGTGTGGATGTCTAACAATGTGGGTGAGGGGTTACTCACAGGAGTGTAGATGACTGACAATGTGGGTGAGGGTTACTTACAGGAGTGTTAATGACTGACAATGTGGGTGATGGGTTACTCACAGGAGTGTGGATGTCTAACAATGTGGGTGAGGGGTTACTCACAAGAGTGTAGATGACTGACAATGTGGGTGAGGGTTACTTACAGGAGTGTTAATGACTGACAATGTGGGTGATGGGTTACTCACAGGAGTGTGGATATCTAACAATGTGGGTGAGGGGTTACTCACAGGAATGTAGATGACTGACAATGTGGGTGAGGGTTACTTACAGGAGTGTTAATGACTGACAATGTGGGTGATGGGTTACTCACAGGAGTGTGGATGACTAACAATGTGGGTGAGGGGTTACTTACAGGAGTGTTAATGACTAACAATGTGGGTGAGTGGTTGCTCACAGGAGTGTGGATGACTAACAATGTGGGTGAGGGGTTACTTACAGGAGTGTTAATGACTGACAATGTGCGTGATGGGTTACTCACAGGAGTGTGGATGACTAACAATGTGGGTGAGGGTTACTTACAGGAGTATGGATGACTCACAACGTGGGTGAGGGGTTACTCACAGGAGTGTGGATGACTAACAATGTGGGTGAGGGGTTACCTACAGGAGTGTGGATGACTCAAAAGCAGCTTGTATAGCTAACATGCCCAATCCAACATATAAGGAAACTCAGAAAAGCTGCAGCCTAGAGCTCTCTGAGGAGCTTGTAGGCAGCTCAACAGCCTTGAGAATTCACTCCCCAGAGCTAAATCTACATCAATAGGGCTGCTCAGAGTCTGTTCCTGAGCAGTTTTCTCCTTTATGTATTTCTGAGGAGGGCTATTTGAAAATCATTCAAGTTTCTGTTCTCTCTGTTCCTTGTAACTTTCTTTAACTTTTTCAATTTTATGGCCCCCACTTCTTCTAAATCAGAATCTTTAATTCATAAAATATAGCTATACATCAGAAACAATGGATCTTTTATCAGGAAACAATATAAAATTTAATTCATAAAGGAATAGACTGATGTTAATGTGACTTATGAAAAATGAGCTGTTTTAGAGTTTACCAAAATAGTCAAAGATGGTCTTTGCAGGAGAAAAAGGAATACACTTTTCCCTCTTCTGACCTCCATGGCATTGCATGACGGGTGCACAAACCTGCATGCAGACAGTACATTCATACACATACAGAAATAAATAAAATAAAAAAAAAAAACACTTTCTGTGTTTCTAAAAGTTTTAAGTCATGACATTACAAAGTTTAATACACCAAACAGTAACTCTAATACAAAAGAGCACTTTACTGGACTCCAGGGGACTTTTATAACTTCTGAAGACAATTTTGTTCTTAAACAACTGAGGTCAGGTACAGGACAGCTGCAGATATCCAGTGTATAGAGACAAAAGTGTTATAAGCATTCAAAAAGGCATTGGAAGATCTCTTCTCATATGTAGGAAAGGAAATTTTTATTCTGTATGTATGTGTGTTAAGTAGTAATTCAAAAATTCAAATACCAAGGGTGCCCTGGCTCACTAGAAATGTGGGACAAATAAGAAGATACCAAGAGAGGTTCCTGTCTCAAATTTCTGAGCCCACATTAAGGGACACACATGCATTTGAAAGAGTTCCATTTTCATAAGCGTTACATATATTTCAAAATTAGATTCAATTTCTTTTAAAAAGTCTAAAAGTTTCCAAGGAAGGCTAGGAAGTTGCAGGCCCTTACTACCTTACCACAGCTGTCTGGGCTGGGGGTGTGTTACCCCATCCTCAGCTAAATACTAAATGTGTTACCAGCTTTTTTCTTTTTCTTTTTAAAGGGGAGGGCGTGAACTCAGTCCCTCACTACCACAAATTATGCAGTCGAGTTTCCCGCATTTGGGGAAATCGCAGGGGTCAGCACATCCGGAGTACAATGGATAATCCTTGCCCTGGGAAAACCACCTTCATGATCATGGTATCTCCCCTGCCAGGTAAGTATACCAGCTTTTTTCTTAAAATCTTAGCCCTATGTAGCATCCTATCCACATATTTGTCAGCTTGACTCCACTGACAGAGACAGAGAAAAGACAATGATTGAAATCTGCATTGCCCCTATTTTAGTATTGCTCCAAAGTGTGAAGTGAATGGTAGAAAATGAGAGATGAATAGAAGAGAGTTGAGTAGACCCAATTTGTCATATGCTAATATGTCATAAATTGCATACAAAAATGAACACCAAAAAGTGCTTACACTCTTTTAAAGAAGTATCCTTATCTATAATAGAAGATTTGCATCTAAAAGATCATAGTCCAAGCAGAGACAGATAATCCAGATTTCAATAGACTGTTGTTGAGTGTTGAGTGATAATTACTCAACTGAGGTTTCAGTTTTCTTATTTGTAAAAGAGAAAGTTTGGAATAGATTTTCTTTCCATTTTTATTGGGTGTTACTAATGAAACCAGATAAATTAGTAATAAGAAAGAAAAAAAATTATTCTATTTATTGCTAAATTTTATAAGAAGGATTATACAATAAAGACTGGCTTGCTTTTGGGTAGAGGATTTTGTTGTTGTTGTTGGTGGTGGTGGTGGTTCAGAATGTAAGCATCCATTGGAATAGTTATTCTAATGTCTCCCTAAGGATAAAAATTTGTAGAATAATGTGTCAGTGAGACAACATATGAAAAGGTCTGCTTTTTTATTTATTATATTTGCTATTTACCTGATATTGCAATTTTGTCAACAACATGTATACAGGTGTCCACAGAGGCCAGGAGAAGGCATCGGGTGCTCCAGAACTAGAGTTACAGGCAGCCATGTGCTACATAATGTGGCTCAATACTAAACATGTGTCCTGTGTAATATCAGTAAGCACACATAACCACTGAGCCATCTCTCCAGACTTCCTGCCTACAAATCTTCTAAATATATGTATATTATACAGTCTGTACTTGACTCATAATTCTTCAATTTACAACTTTCCACTTTACAATGGTGTGAAGTGATACATACTAAATAGAAACTATAGATTCTGTGTTCAAATTGTATCTTCAGTTATCACTGATAATTTCTCCCAATATTGGGTAACAGCAGTGGACCACAGCTTCTGGGCAGTCACCCTAACAGAAATCAACAAGCAATATGTGCTCTATGGTCTAGTCTGTTGCTAAGCTGGCATGTGTAATAGGCTAGGTATATTCAATGCATTTATTTATTTATTTATTTATTTATTTATTTATTTATTTATTTATTTATTTAGTCTTTTTGAGACAGGGTCTTCCTGTAGCTCTGGCTGTCCTGGAACTCACTCTGTAGACCAGGCTGGCCTCAAACTCACAGAGATCCGCGTGCCTCTGCCTCCCAAGTGCTAGGATTAAAGGCATGCGCCACCACGCCCGGCATTTATTTATTTCTGTATGTGTGTCAATGTACTGTCTGCATGCAAGTTTGTGCACCCATATCGTGTAATGCCGCAGAGGTCAGAAGAGGGTGTCAGATTCCCCTGGAACTGGAGTTCTCCTGGAATTGGAGTTTCAGACGGTTCTTGGCTGCCATGTGGGTGCTGGGAATTGAACCCAGGTCCTCTGAAAGAGCGGTCGGCGCTCTTAACTGCTAGGCCATCTCTCATATGGTTTAGTTTTTTTTTTTTTTTTTTTTTTTTTTTTTTTTGTGTTGGTGTTTTTTTTTTTTTTTTTTTTTGTGTGTATAAGTATATTGTGTGTAAGTGCACGTGTGTTATGAAATGCCGAGGAGGTCAGAAGAGGGTGTCGGATTCCCCTGGAACTGGAGTTCAAGATGGTTCTTAACAGCCATGTGGGTGCTGGAAATCAACCCGCACCCACACTTTTAGATGTTACACCACCAACAACAAAAAGAATCTTATCATCTTCTGGAAACAACTTCACTTCTTAGATATTTTAAAGGACGTGGCTTAGGAGAAATGCATGTTATCTGAAGAAATATAGAATAAACAAAATCAGTGTAATGAATATTACATATGAGATTATGACCAGCAAGACGTGGGTATTTGGACATCTAGCATAGCTCTCAGGATAGAATTTCAAGCACTTTTCTGACAGAAGCATCATAGGACTATAATCCTAGGCCTTGCCTACAAGCCCAGAAATTAGCAGATTGTAAGATTGGGTAGCTTAAACATAAAGGAAGCTATAAAACTCTCACAATACTGTCAGGTGTAAGCAGCAATACACTGTTTCACAAATATTTCTACCAAAACGTAGAACCAAAAGATTCCCATCATATTATAATTTTTCAAGAAGTCAACAGTCCTATCACACTGCCAAAATCCAATTTAAAATGCTGATGGTGTATTGAAAGCACTTGAGAGAAAGGAATTGGAAGGAAGCTATCAAGTCTCCAAAATTCAAGGCTATAGACAGCTTCATATTTTCCAACAGTAAGTGCCCATGATTTTTATCTCTAAAATCCATGCAGCTTATTGTTATCCTCTTTAACCAACCCGGGCAATGTTGATTTTTTTTTTTTTTAATGTGTGTCTTTGAAGGTGAAAATGAAACTCTGAGATCTGAGGAAATAGCAGAGGCATTTCAATTAAGCTCACTAGGAACAAAGATGACAGCTGTGGCCTGAGACAATTTTTGGAATTCTTACAATTACATCTAATACATTCTTGGTTAACCTCTAACTACGTAACACACAGTGACAGTTTAGGGCAATAAGGTAGCAAAGGGAAAAGACTCTGCCACAAGAACAGTGGACCCCAGTGACAAGAATAGATAAAGAGCCAACTGAAAAAGACTGATACTTTTAAGACAGAGAAGAAAGAGGGCAGAAATATCCTGAACTAAACACTGTTCTGCTCAGTAGTAACAGAACTAACACATTGTTACTTTTGACCATATTAACTTCCCTATCTCTCAAATTTTTATTTTTTATTTTTCACTTCATTTTAGGGAAAAGAACAACTCTTATAAGCTAGAAGATACAGTGTATATAAATAGTAGATGATTGTTTAGTCTGGGTGAGGTGAAGATATTCTATAAGCATTGTGTTTCTAAAAATAGCAGTAGATCATTAAAGAAAAGCAAACTTGCATTGATATTAACACTTGATTGTAAGACATTATATACCAGTTTTCAACTATATATCATCTATCAGCTATCTATCAACTTTCTATCAACCATATATCTATCATTTTTATCTCCTATATATCATCTATCTATCTATCTATCTTCTATCTTATCTTTTATATTTCTATTATTCACCTATAATTTATCACCTATCTATGAATCTATCATCTATGTATCTACCAAATATCTATCTACCTATCTATCTATCATCTATCTGTCTATCTATCTATCTATCTATCTATCATTATCTATCATCTATCATTTATAACTATCATCTATCATATTTTACCCCTCTATTATTTATCAATAAACTATTATCTATCATCATTATCATGTAAATTTATTTATGCTTATACTGTTGGAAATCAAAACCTGCACCCTGGGGGCATGGTAAGTCAACACTCTATTCCTGAATTATAAACCCAGCCCAAAATATTACTTTTCATTTATGGATTATCGCTCTAAATTAATACCAAATATTATATTTCTATACAAAATTTCTTTAATATATAGGAATATAAAAATCTTATCACAAATATATTAATACTAGATATGAACTTGATAGACTACAAGTCTCATTCCTTTTCATATTTATTTGCTTTTTATTTCTGCTTTCTATAATATATAGCATTTGTGGGGGGAGGTGTATGCAAATTTGGATGTGGAGTTTAGGCATGTGCAAGACACTATGCCAGTGTGGATGGAGATCAGGCGACATCTTTCGGTTCTGGTGCCTGCCTTTCTACCTTGTTTGAGACAGGTTCTTTATGCCTCTGTATAAATCAGACATGCTGGCCTAGGAGCTTCCACAAGTTCTAATGCCTCTGCTTCCTGTTTCCCAAAGCTGTTCTGGCATTACAGATGCTTGTGTTACATTATCTGGCTTTTACATGAGTTCTGTGGATCCAAGCCCTGGCCATCAGACTTGCAGAACAATCACTTTTACACACTGATCTATTTCCCCAGCCACAGTATTTAACTTTCTTGACATCACCAAACTGCAGAAATGAAGAAGAGATTAGCAATTATAGGAATGAAGGAGAGTGTGCAAGGGAAAAGTGACAAGGTACAACAGGGCTATGGAAAGGAAGTTTAGGGGTTTAGAATGGTTTGTACAGTGATTGCAATAGCATCAGTATCCTGCTTTTAATATACTGCTTTTATAAAATGTCTATCTATATGATTTCTGACAAACGTATATGAGTCTATAATTACCTTCATATATAAGATAGTGAAGACAGGATGGGGTAGGAACACTAGCGCTGTACCTCAACATCTGAGTTTATAGTGACATAGAAACAGTTTAAAATACATGAATACACTTAATGAGAATTAAGTTATTGTAAAATATGTACACAAAAGCGAGGCAACTTTAATTTTATAATACTGCCTAAGATCTATTGTACTACACACTATGGCTATGCTAAGACACAATTACCCATCATCACACATGCTGAGGTGCTGCAATTGAATTCTCTACCTCCCTTGAAATTTAATATCCTTAGATGACACTATCTATGGACCAGCAAGATGGCTCAGCTGAGAAAGGCATGCTGCCAAGCTTGGCAGCCTGAGTGTGACCCCTAGAATCCACATGGTGGAAAGTGACCACAAACTCCTGCAAGTTGTCCTCTGCCCTCTGCATCTGTACACATTTGTACACACATACAAACAATAATTAAATTAATAATAAAAACAGAATTATAAACTTTAAAAAATCATCTGATTGATAGAAGCAAAAATATATACATGATTTTTACCTGTCAATATTTTTTAAACCTCCTCATTTTTCTGATTTCTTAATGGATATGTCTACTTACAAATCAGTAGATCTTAGGGCAACTGAGATAGCATCTTAGTTCAGAGCTCTATATTATTTAAATATTAAAAACATTTTCTCTCCAGTCTATAATATTTCCAAATAAGACCAAATACTTAGATTTAAAACAAATGCAAAACAATTATTTTTCTATTTCTAAACACTTAATTTTTATGCAATTTTAAAATATTAGAGATTGGGGACAATGTTACGTTTATTTAATGTGTTTGTGTGTGATTACATATATGCATGTGTACACTGGCATGACATAACACATGTGTCGGAGTCAGTGGACAGCTTTCAGGACTTGGTTCTCCTCTTCTAGCATGCGGGTCCAAATGATTGAACACAGGTTGACACATGCCTTTTCTTGATGAGCCATCTCATCAGCCCAAGATTAAGGACATTGAAATTAATTTTTCTATAACTTTTCATTTCCAGTGTGTAACATCTGAATCCAGAAGAGGGTGATAACTGGTGCCATGTTACAGTTACTTCATGGACATAGAAGAGACCAGTGTCATATGTGAGGAAGTTCTGATATTTTTATTCATTGTGCATGTATATGTGAGTGTGCATATGTGATTCTATGTCCTCATGTGTGTTCATATGTGTGTTCATGTTTGTGTGTGTGTACACATGTACAGAGGACAACTTTATGTCCTTGTCTTCCCATTTTCTCTTGCAATTAAGTTCATCACTACATTATCAAAAGTTATGCTTGTACTCACAAATTATCACTTATTGTTAAAAAAATGAAAACAAAACAAAACAAAACAAACAAAAAAGCAGAGAAAGATGCAGAAAAGTTACAGCAGAATGCATGATCTGGGATGGGTAGGGGTGGGGTGGGGGGAATGGAAGGGGATATATGCCTGAACTGAATTGGAAAATGATGTGTGAAATACACAAAGCATCAATAAAAAAAAGTTACTGTCCTATAAGCTGCAGGGGATTTTCCTCTCTCTGCCTCTCATCTTCCTGTGGAAGTCCTGGGATTACAGATTCATGCCACTGACACTGGTTTTATAAGAGTTTGGGCATTTAAACTCAGGCTATCAGGCTTGCAGAAGAAGCTCTTTACCTGGCAGACTATCTCATCTCCCCAGGCCAACTCTCACTTTTTGCATCTTTTTTTTAAATTTTATTTATTTTTGTATGTGTGTATGAATGTACTGTCTGCATGTAGGTTTGTGCACCCGTGTCGTGTAATGCCGCGGAGGTCAGAAGAGGGTCTCGGATTGCCCTGGAACTGGAGTTCTCCTGGAATTGGAGTTACAGACGGTTCTTAGCCATCATGTGAGTGCTGGGGATCGAACCCGGGTCCTCTGCAAGAGCAGTCGGTGCTCTTAACCACTAGGCCATCTCTCCAGCTCCACTTTTTGCATCTTAAACACCAAGTAGAACTTACCTCTTTTTAGCAGGTGAGCTTTACTTACTGTATACAAAAGGTCATACTGGCCTCCCAACAGCCATAATCCACCATCAGTTTCATATTTAAATTCCACGTGTATCTTAAAACTGACCCAATGAGGGGCTGGAGAGATAGCCTAGCGGTTAAGAGTGCCAACTGCTTTTGCAGAGGACCCGGGTTCGATCCCCAGCACCGACATGGTTGCTGAGAACCGTCTTTAACTCCAGTTCCAGGGGAATCCGACGACCTCTTCTGACCTCCTCAGCATTGCACGACTCGGGTGCACCAACCTACATGCAGACAGTACATTCATACACATATGAAAATAAATAAAAAATTTAAAAAAATATTTAAAAACCTGACCCAATGATCTACAACACCCTCAGTACAACTGCACCTTTAGGATGAATCTTCCTTTATTTTATTTTATTTTATTTTATTTTATTTTATTTTATTTTATTTTATTTTTTGGTGCTGCCCTTTGCATTTGATTTGATGACATCCATGACCTCAACTCTGTAGCTCTGGTACAACTCACCAGTAGCTGAAACCAGCATTTCCATACATCCAGAGTCACTGAGAACTCTGGTCCAACTATTATGACTCCCTCCATTCCTTTGCTTTCTTTTATCTGAAAATGTCCCTTCCTGTGGAGCATAGTGGCACATGTTTGTAATTCGGGCACACAGGAGGCAGAAGACATGAGATCACATGTGTTAGATCACTCTGGTTTCTGCAGGGAGTTCCAAATCAGCTGGGGCTACATAGTGAAGTCCTGTGTCAAAGAAAAACAAAGACAAATACCAAGTATTTCTTTTCCTTTTTTTTTTATTTTTTTGAGACAGGGACTCCTTATAGGCCCAGCTGGCCTGGAACTCACTCTGTAGATGAGGCTGGACTTGAACTCACAGAGATCCACTTGCCTCTGCCTTGGGAGTTCGAGCCACCACGCCCTGGCCAAGTATTTCTTTCCTTCAAAATACATCTGTAACTTTACATTCTCTAAATGTATAATGTGATCTAATTTTTTAATATCAAAATTTTGAGATTTCCATGTAAAAATGTGATGGTATTTAGAGCCCTTCCACTGTCCACACATTTCCTTATTTCCCCCCACCCAATTGGATATACTGTACTATATAATATTATATAATTACATATATATATATATATATATATATATAGGTTACAATAAATATATATATTATATATATATACATGATTAGATATATATATATATATATGTCCAAAATAGCTCTATCTATATCTACTATATACAGACTATATATATATATATATCTAGTCTGGAGAGAGAGAGAATCTGATTTGTGTCCTCAAATGCCTTTCATCCACTAGAACCTGCTTAACCTATCAAAAATCCTATCCTTGGGGCTGAAGAGATAGCCTAATGGTTAGGAGAACCGACTGCTCTTGCAGAGGACCCGGGTTCGATCCCCAGCACACACATGGCAGCTAAGAACCATCTGTAACTCCAATTCCAGGAGAACTCCAGTTCCAGGGGAATTCGAGACCCTCTTCTGACCTCCATGGCATTGCACAACACGGGTGCACAAACCTACATGCAGACAGTACATTCATACACATACAAAAATAAATAAAATTTAAAAACATTAAAAAAAATCCTATCCTTGAAATAGATGGTGTCACCGCATCCCAACAACCATAAGTTGCCAAAAATTCCTTTGGCTCCATTGGAATTTCTTCCCCATGTCTATTTTGTCTGGGTGAGTTTGAATGGAACTTGTGCACGCTGTGTGCATAACTGTGAGTTCATATGAGTAACATATAAGGTATCTGAAAAACCTTAATTGCTTGTGATCATCCACCACTTCTTGATCTTCCAATCATTCCTCTCCTCTTCTGCAATGATCCTTGCACTTTGGGAGGGAGACATTTGATACAGGTGTCTCATTCAAGGATAAACACTCTGCAGCCTCTTGCTCTCTGCATATTGGAAATCTGTGGGTTTCTGTTAATTCCATGTGCTGCATAACAAAAATTATTTGATAACAGTTGAGTGATTCATTTATCTATATTTTAAGAGTAAGTAGGGGGCTGGAGAGATAGCCTAGTGGTTAAGAGCGCTGACTGCTCTTACAGAGGACCAGGCTTCGATCCCCAGCACCCACATGGCAGTTAAGAATCGTCTGTAACTCCAATTCCAGGAGAACTCCAGTTCTAGGGGAATCCGAGACCCTCTTCTGATCTCCGTGGCATTGCACGACACGGGTGCACAAACCTGCATGCAGACAGTACATTCATACACATACAAAAATAAATAAAATTTTAAAAAAGAGTAAGTAATTAGGAGTCAGTTTAATACTAAAGCTATTTAGTAGGAAACTATTAGGCTCTTCCCTTTGTCTTGTGACCTGTCTAGCTTCCAATGTCTAAGCCTGATATCAATGCCAGGCAAGGGCTCCATTCTATGAAGCAGATCTTAGAGAGTAGTTGGTTACTCTGATACTATCCATACCATTATTTGCATTGGTTTGCTGGTACATACATGTTGTAGGTACATGTATGACATACAATGCATTGGAGGTCAGAGAACAAACTCCTTCCCTCCTATCTTGTTTGAGACAGAGTCTGTCTGTTGTTCACCTTTGTGCCTACCAGGCTATGTGTGCACGGGTTCTCCTATTTCTGCCACCCATTCTGGGATTACAGACAAATGCTACTGCATAGAGTTTTAGGTGGATTATGTGGTCTCAAACTGAGGACCTCATACTTGCACAAGCACTTTACTCGAGAAATCATCTCTCTACCCTTATTTCATGGAGGAACCTCAGTACTATTTGCACAATAGCTCTAGTGCTGTATATTTCTACTCACAGTGTATTGCATCCTTGCATCCTAGCCATTACTGTTCTCTATCTTTATGTTAGGATAAATTCTGTCATTCTAAGGAATGGATAGTAGAGGGAATGAGTAGTTGTAGTAGAGGTCGGAATACAGGATGTTTGCTCAGATCTGTGTGAATTGGGAAGCAGAAGCAGGACAGGAAGAGGGGCTAGGCTTTAAAAACTCAACACCCCCCCCTGCATCTTCCTTTCATAACTTTCCCAAAGAGTGCCACCATATGTGGAAGAACTATTCAAACATGTGAGCCTGCCAGAAACATTTCACATCCAAATCATTACAGTTACCCTTTGCTTTTCACAAAGAGATTTCATGTAATATCTGGGGGTTTATTATGCATTTTAGGCTACGCAGTTATTTTATGATGTGATTCAGTTCTCACAGTAAAAGTCCAATGACTTATCAATTAGTGTCCACCTTATTTCATTGATGTGGAAAATGAGGGTGAGACTGAAGTGATTTGTCCAGAGTCATGTAGTAGACAGCTGGGAACAATTTGGACTGTGTCTGACAGACTGTAGTGGAGGCCAACTAAGGGGAAACAACAGGGAAAAACCCCTGTGTGTTGCATTACCTCCACTTCCATGTGCTGCTTTGGGCATGATTATCTACAAGGCCAAGTACCCTGCCTGACCCCCATACAAGTCAGTGACCTGCAGACGAATCAGGGCAGCCCTGTACCATGTGGTAAACTGTTCATCTCATGTCAAGTGACCCTGTTCCAGCTCTAGCCCCAGGCACAACCGCCTGTGGTTGTTTAGAGCTTTTTGCTTTTTCCTTTATTTCAGTAATGAATTCTACTGAATTCCTTGAAAATAAACGCAAAACTATATGAAGGGAAAACCTCATTTTCAAGAAAATAAATAAATGTGTGTTTGAATTTCTTATTGCCGTCCCCATTATATTTCTTTGTGTGAAGTATGTGTGTGTTTGTGTGTGTGTGTGTGGATTGTGTGTGGTATATGTGTGTGCACATGGATATCTGTAGTTGCCTGTTGAGAAGCCAGAGTTTGCAAGGTTCCCTGTTCCGTCACTCTCTGCCTTGTTCATGAGAGGCATGGTCTTTCCTTGTGCCTGGTCAGAGGGAATTAGCAATTCAACACAATCAACCTGTTCCTTTGACCTAAAAATCAGAACATATTGTGTGATATGACATGCAAAATTGAATGTCTGGAATAAGGACTTTTCTTTGAAAAATAATTTCACCAACATTTGTTGTAGATAATTGATACATGTTTGACAATGTTGAATCAAGGCATCATTCATAACCATTAAAATAATATTAGGAAACAAAACTGTAAATCTTAAGTATAATGTTTTAGTTATCAGGCCCAAGCAACTTGATACTGCCAGAAAATTATCCAGTGTGTGACACACTTTCCTTTTTTTTAATAAATGGAAATTCATGAATAGGATGTCAAAGTTCAGACATAATCAGTGAGAAAGAGTTTATACTGTCAGTTCTACAAATGCCCTTCTTTCTTGTGTGTGTGTGTGTGTGTGTGTGTGTGTGTGTGTGTTTCTATGTTCTTATGTAGTGGTACTCTTGTGTGTATGTATGTGTGAGCAGGCATGTATAAAGTCTTGTTTCTAATATAAGCTTTTCAGGTGCTATCAAATTTGATTTGGACACAGTTTTTCATGTCCTTGAGCTCACTGATTCAGTTAGATTGACTGGTCATCGAGCTCCCAGGGATGTGCCTGTCACTGCTTCCCCAGCACCGGGATTACAAGCATGAACAGCCATGCCTGGTTTATTTACATGGCTTCTAGTGAACACACTCAAGTCCTCCTGTTGAAAGGTATGAACTTTACCTACTCTGCTATCTCCCTAGCAATGTCCTTCCTGTTCTGCCTAGATTTGTTAACTATTCAGAAGAGGTCTTCAAAGTGTAAATTAATCAGTTTAAAGCTTTTTCACCAGCCTAGCTGACTTCAATGTCTCTCTAACATTCAATCAAAGCCTCTAAATTTCTTCACAAGTAAAAGTTGTACAGGGTGTGATGATCACAAGTCTTTCTCCATGTAACACGCTCATCACTGGTCTGCCAGACACCTGAGTGATCACAGTGTACATTTTATCCTGCACCCTGGAGCATTGCCTTAGTGTGCTGGCTGCTTCTAGAACACAGGTGGCAGTACAGGACTGATCTGAAGCCAGTGGTCTGTGCTGTTCTATTTTTTCAAGCCTGTTGTCACAATACAGACACTAGAGTGCGAGGGTGTTGGGTGGGCTGACTACCAGTGGAAAAGATTATTCTCTTCTCAGCTTTGCCTAGGGGATTTCTATAAGCAAAGGGCTTATCCAGAGCCATCAGAGCCAAGGAGACAGTATGAGCCACTTCTGATTCTGTTACTCCAGCAACTATTCATTTCCTTTTCTCTGCATTGTTATTTCCTTAATTTCTTGACCCACATGATTTGTAACATTGTTTTATTTCTTTATCTCTTTTAATTAATTAATTTTAGTATTCCTAGTTCATAAAGAATAAGCAAAGGAGAAAATAAGTTGGGAAAGAGAGAGAGGGAAATGTCAGAGAAGCAGAGAAGAGACTATTCACTCATTTCTTTATTCAAAGTACTTAATAAGTAAATATAGGTCAGTAGGACAATTTTCATAAAATATAATTTAACATTAAACCTAAATAAATCTCTATAGTGTGTTCATTATAGACTAAAGCTTCAGTTCGATGTTAAGGAATGAGCAGTACATCTGGATGAAGCACACCTGACTCCTCCCTTCTCTATCAACATAGAAGTGTCTGGCCTGCAGAGCTGATCATCTGTGAGGGTTAATCCCCATGCCACCATGACCATCTTGGAAAATCTCATAGGTTGGTGAGGCCTAGTTGCAGCTATGTCTGTGATGACAGCATTTTCTGAAATGATTAACTGAGAAGAGAAGATCCACCCTGGTTGTGAGTCTGGATGGTATAAAAGAGGGAAATAGATAAACCTGGCACAGCTCTGGCAAGCTCCTTCTGCCTCCTGACTCACCATGGCCATGGTATGAGCTCTTCTTCCCTACCACAGAGTCCATGCTGGGCTGAACCCTCTGAAACTGTGATCCGGGGTAAACCTTTTCTCCCCTCAGCTGCTTCTTTCACATCTTTCAGTCACACCAGCATTAAAACAGCCAATGCAGCATGCTCCCATAGGTTGCCTCCTGGTGCTCTGTTTCATGCTTGTGGTCTATAATGCAGTCTCTGTTCACAGTTTGCCCTAACAATCAGCTCTAACATCTTAGAAAAGAACTTCATTATTTTGGGAGCAAATATTCTTCATATTGTACATAGGTAAATTCTCATGGAGTTAATAGCAGTGGCCATAGCTGATTTTCCCAATCCTTTACTCTGTTGTTGGAGTGCTTCCCTTTTGTTTCTGTTCTGTAATGTGTAGTGTGCTTGGTTAATCTCGATTGTCAACTTGGTATGGTGTGGAGTCAGCATGGAAACAAAACTCTGGGCATGTCCGAGAGGGATTTTGATATTGGGTTAAGATGCAATGGCTCCTCTTTAATGTAGGCAGCATCATTTCATAGACTGGAGTCTTGGGCTTGGTGGAAATGGGAAAGTGAGCTGAGCCTGAGCATTCGTCTCTCTGCTTACTGGCTGAGGATGCAGTGTGAGCAGCTCCCTCACGCTCTGCTTCCCTGTGGTGATGACGTTCACATCACATCTGTGCCCAAATGAATGCTTCTTTTCTTAAATTGCTTTGTCACATAATTTTTTTCAGCAACAAGATGCATAAACAAAGCAGGGGGTGCATATTTTCCAGCCATTTCCTTTATTACACCATGCAACTTGTTTTGTCTAGTAGGACACTTGTAAGATATGAATTAAACAGGAATGGGAAATGCATTTATGCATTTGAGTTTGACTACTTCTCTCTGTCAATGACCCAACTCAAGTTGGAACTTGACACTGGAGCCCAGCTCCGATCAGTTTGCCCCAAATTAGTTGAACTTCAACTTACAGACTGAAGAGCAAGAAAAATAAAAGAATGTTGTGGAAATTCTTTTATAGTTTGAAGCTGTGTTTCGTTTTCTTCATTATATTGTGTCAGTTTCTAATGAAGTGAGAACTTGTGATCTACATCTTATTTATCATCATCTTAATAGATATTTGTTGACTGAGCTAAGGAAAATACCTCACAATCTTTTATTTCGATGAAATAAAAGTAAAAGTGATTGGCTTATGTATGCCAGCTTTCTAAATCTTTGTACTCAGGGAGGACAAGTAAGACCCATGGATCTGTCGCTAATCTACAAAGGGGGTTGGGTGGAGTGAGGCTGTTCCTAGTGACACTTCCTAGTTGAAGAATGGAACAGGATGTTTCATAAATGTGAGGAGTAACTTGAGCAGAGCTTTGGAAGTGCAGGGAATTTCCAGAATATCTGTAAGATTTACTTGGAATAAAATATTTTGAGATAGTAATATTTCAGTCCAGCATATTATTTGACTTTTGGAGTATAAAGGCCAGCTTGGCATGAGTTCTCAGTTCTCTGAACCATGGCAGGAATGGCCAAGGTTCCAGCAATTCTCCAACTAACCCTCCTGGCTTTCAGGACCTCAGGCCTATTGTCATAGCACTGGATTCCATGATTGCAGCTGTTCTTATGTAATAAAAGTACTTTGACTAGATTTTACAATGTTCTCTGGACAGACTGGTACCTGTAGGAGAAATTGCATCCCCACATGCACTGACTGACAGGGAAACTGAGCACAGAGATGACTTTGTGAGAGCCATGAAGGTTCCTGAAGATTTCCTCCACTCATTCTGGGCTGGAAATTATCTCTGTGGTAAAGTGCTTGGCTAGCATACATGAGGAACCAGGTTTATTTTTGGGGGGACTGCTACCACGGAGACCTAAAGGAGAGAGAGAGAGAGAGAGAGAGAGAGAGAGAGAGAGAATGGTGTTGCAGGGTGTATTGCATTAGACCAAGTCCTATGTGAAGAATAGAAGAAGAATACAAGTTCCAAAATAAAGACCTGGCATATCTAACTACTAAAGAAATTCTCAGGTTTTGATTCAGATGGTAAATCATTTTATTTACAGTCCATTGAATGCATTAAAAATTCTAGAACCATTTAATTTCAAATGTGAACTTTTGAGTGCAAATAGGAGAAAAGGTTTAAACGTGACTAAATGTATTATATGAAATTCCCAGAATTCAATAAATATATAAATTGAAAAATGTGAAGTTTTATATTGTTGTGTCGATTACATCCACACACCTAATTGAAAGGAAATTGAACTAGGTCAGGTGCAAACAATAAGTATCAAGAGAATAGTGAACTTATCTTTTTTTTTTTTTTTTTCCTTTTTGTGCTTTTTTGAGAGAATCTTCATATATCCCAGTTGGCCTGGAAATCGCTATGTAGACCATTCTGGCCTCAATCTCAGATTGTCTATTTCGGCCACCAGAGTGTTCAGATTGAAGGAATGCACAAAAGCACTCAGAAAATTATCAAACATATAAGAGGTAGCAAAATAAAAATTCTTGAAGACCATAACTTTTTCCTCTTTCACAAAAAGATGAAAGACTAGGAAATATTTTTCCTGTAAGACTGTGTTCACATCCGTGAGTGTGTGTGTGTGTGTTGCTGGAAATTCAAGACCTTGTTCAGGATAGTCATCTTCTACAGTCTCAGCCTAACTTGTAGTTTGCAAATGTTTGTGAAGCTCATCATCACATTTGTCATGGTAAATTTAGCATTTTAAAATCACAGATCTTGTAGTAAAATTTATTTGATTACAGAAATCATATGTCCTGTTTCTTTGCAAGTGATGTTCGTTATTTTCCATAGCAGGTGACATTCTGTGAAATACAGCTCAGGAAAACATTGTAAATTATGTGAATCGAAATTGCCTTGATTGTATTTGTGTGTGTGTGTGTGTGTGTGTGTGTGTGTGTGTGTATTGATATCTTTGGAAATTTGAGGAGAAAATTCTATATACTTTGTACCATTATAAATAGTTCACTATAATTCTAGAAGTATTCCTTATAATATTTTGGACTTTCGAAATTTTAAAGATGAGATCATTTATCTTTTTTAAATTTTATTTATTTATTTATTTATTTATTTATTTATTTATTTATTTATTTATTTATTTATTTGAATGCACCGTCTGCATGTAGGTTTGTGCACCCATGTCGTGCAATGCCGCGGAGGTCAGAAGAAGGTGCGGAATTCCCCTGGAACTGGAGTTCTCTTGGAATTGGAGTTACGGACAGTTCTCAACTGCCATGTGGGTGCTGGGGATCGAACCCGGGTCCTCTGCAAGAACAGTCGGCGCTCTTCACCGCTAGGCCATCTCTCCAGCCCGAGATCATTTATCTTAAGCATAGACGCTAGATCATTCATATTCCAACAGTGAGATTGAATTGACTAGAGATGGTTCATAAAGTGTTTTCCATGCAAGCATGAGTTTGATCCCTAGAACCCATGTTTAAAAAAACCAAGGCCTGGTGGCTTGAATCTGAATCTCAATACAGATGAAGCAGATACAGGCAAATCTCTGGCCTTCCCTGGGTAGCATGTTTAGCTGAAATAGAATGTCCAGACCAGTGAAAGCCCATGCCACAAAAAACCAAGATGAATAGTGACTGAGAAAGATAGTTGAGGTTGTCCTCTGGAAACCTCACAAACGTGCACCTGAGCATCTGCACATACAAACATTCACCACCAAGATTAAGCTGATGAATACAGGAGGATGCAGTAAGGAATGCTTGACTCCAGGAGACCGAACAAAAATTCCTTCAAGCAAAAAATTTAAAAATAATAATAAATAATAATTTGAGATCAATAGTTTTATAGTAGCAAATATATAAATTAAGAATGCTTATTAAATCACAACTATTTTTAAAATTTTCTGTGAAAAAAACATGCCTACACATATATTTACATAGAAGTGTATATTTACATATAAATATATACATATAAGCACATGGGATATATATGTGTGTGTGTGTATAAAATTATGTGACTTTGTGTAAGTCTTGGGACTAAAATGATTTCATTTCCAAGAGTTATTCCATTATTTTCCTCCATTCCTTGTTTGGGAAATTTAAATATTCCTAGTTAGTACCACTGAAATGTTTTTCCAAAGCAATTTCTCTAATGAATAAGATTGAAATCACTTGTACATGATTAAATATTAAGCATTACTTAGAGTACATATTAAAGACTTATTTTTGTTTTTAAAATAGAACTATAGAAATAATTATATGCAGAATTTTTTTGGTAAAACAAAAGAACAAGTTACACAAATCCAAGAATTAAAAAACTAAGATCCACAGAACATTGGAGTTCTTAAAAATATATAACTGGGATTCTTAGAAAGACATAAAAAATACTACACATGTTTAAATAATATCTTGTAAAACTACAAAATAATTTACTTTGAAAAATCATTAGAGAACAAGTCTTTTAGAAATTAAAACAATGATTACTTTTACTTTCAATATACACTTGCTAAGATTTGCTCATCATCCTTGAGATTTTTCTTGTGGTCACTAGACTCATTATCCCTTCACCCTCTAACCATCCACAATCCAGATGTGTCTGTGTAATGTAATACTACCCACACCTTTGCTGAGTCTATTGTTAGCTTGTTTTCTGAGACAGGGTCTCACTATTTAGCGCTAGCTGGCCTGGAACAAAAAGTGTGGAACAGGTTTGCCCCCAACTCACGGAGTTTGCCTGCTTCTGCCTCCCAAGTGCTAGAATTAAAAGTCCTGAACCACCAGACCCAACTGAGTCTTGGAACCTCTGACCTCATTTTTTGGTCTTCTGGTGGTTCAAGGTTAATTTGCCTACCCACTAGAAATGTTAAGGTTCTCTAGTCTCATTTTCTACTGTTCTCTCTTTGAGTTACATCCTTTTTATTGGTTCATACCAGAAGCCCACAACAGGATATATAATGTCTATAGATTATCAAACTTCAGGCTACATGCAAATTGATCTGCATTTCCTTCACAGTACTTCATAATGAACATCATACTGATGACCTCACGATGGCCATCACATCGATTACCTTATGCTAACTCATCACACTGATGATCTGAGGATGACATCACATTGATGAGCTAACAATGACTATTACGTTGATGGCATCACATTGACCATCAAGTTGATTATCTTATGCTGATCCATCTCATTGTCAACCTCATGATGAGTGATAAATACAGGAAACAGCATCTATGTTAGACATGTTGGTAACAAATTTGCTTTCCTGAAGGTGGAGAATAAATCCTACAGATTTCTGGTCCCTATCAGTGAAATTATTACAGGTATATTGATGAAGGGAATGCCAACATATTCCTTTACAGTTTGAAGAATATGTTGTTTAATTTGGTTCTCCTAACATCTTAAAGAGAGGCACTGTGATATAGGATATTCCTCATTAGCATTTTTCTCATCTCCCTGAAAACTTCTAATTTTCACTGTTATATATAAAAGTTGTGATAAGGCAGAGATAATTTCTGGAAGAAGAAATACTTCTTTAAGTATCTGTGGCTTGAACACACTTTGAAATGTTCGTCAGATCCCTATAAGAGAATCATAATGTAGACTATGTGTTTAATATATTTAGTCTTTTTAATGACAAACTTCTGCCTTCTATTTTGGCTGTAATAAAAATTAAAAAAAGCAGCTTTCTGATATTAGGTATAGATTCTGCAACCAGAGCTGCCTGTTTTGAATCTGAAACCCACTGCCTCATCCAACAGGCCTTATGCTGACCAAGCCCAGCAGAGCTCCAACTACATCCAGCAGATGGAGACTCTAGTTGTTTCATGGGAGCACATGCTAATTCCCATAGTCCTCACTTATACTACACTATCTCCTTCCTGTCAGTTGACTTATATGGCTCTATAGGCAGTTTCCTACAACTAGCTAACAGAAGAAGAAAAACACAAGTTGGGTCTGGTAAACAGACTGTTTTATATAATATCCGGGCACCAAGTAAGGCAGATGCTCTTTCTCAATGTCAGTAAGGGAAGAAAGTCTTTGGACTAAGTTTTGACTACTGAACTTGGGTTTCTTCCACAGAATTAGGAGGCTGGTAATTGGGACAGGAGGTAAAAAGTACAGAGTGGCTGGCTTTGTTTTGATGATGCTCAGGTCAGTTTATATAAGAGAAAGCACAGACTCTGCTACTAGAAGAAAATTAGGTAGATAGTTGAGAGATTTGTACAAATGAAGACAGAGATGTAAAGACGTATGAATAAGTAACAGTAGAGCACTGATCACAGTAGTATATTATACATGAAGCCTACAGAAGCTTTTCGATTTCCATTGGCAAAGGCTATTAGGTTCCCCATAAGAAGTCTAAGGTTACATTGAGCCTTCTGATTCAAATATTGTGGAGTTTTTCACTTATTCGATTGGATCTTCTTTTATTTCCTTAAATAAATTGTCACATATTCTTCAAGGATATCTCATTTATATCTCAGCACATTCATTGATAAGCACTTTTCAGTTTCAGCTTTGCTTGGGCTTTTGAATATTCTATATTTTATTAGTTCGATTTTTGTTTCCTTTGTGGCTCTTGTCTAGAGAGATTAAGATTAATATGTTGATTATGCATTGGTAAGTTTAATACTAGTGAGTTCTTTGATGAATTATAACAGTTTGTAAATTTCATAAGATTGATCATACCAGTAATTATGATATCTGTTCATGAAGTAATGAAGTGCATACCTCCCATTATTGTCTTTTATTATTTCATTGTTTTGTTTTCTTATTATATAAAGTTCAGAATAGCACTAAAAAGATGACAGACACCTTCATTCTACATTAATGAAGCCACTTCTAGATTTTCTTAAATAGTTAGCCTACACCCTGTAGAATCTATTTTTGTGTGCATGTGTATGTGTGTTTGCATGCACATGGTGTTTTGAGATTGACACAGAATCTTCTTGCATTGTTTTCCAGTTTATTCATTCTGTTAAGGTATCTCAATCAAATCTAGAATTTTCCAATTCATGCAAGTGTAGCTAGATAACTTTCTCCAGGGACCCCATGCTTCCACATTTAAAATACTGGAATTATAGGAACACCACCACACCCATCCAGCGAAATGGTTGCTAGTGATCTGAATTTAGTCTCTACACTTGAAGGCAAATGCTTTATCCACTGATTCATCTTCCCAGTTTGATTTTTAAAAAATAATTTCCTAAAGTACAACTTAAGTAGGTACAGATTTCTTTCTTCTATTTTCACTTTGTTAGGTATAAATATCACTGAGTATAGATATCATTTATTTAGTTGTTAAACACTGAATTTCTGTAAGAATCTTTTGTGGTAATTGCATCCTTTTTTTCAAGATCATATCAATGTAGTTTTACATTAATCTATTTTAAATGTTAAACTATAAATATCTGGTTTTTGATAAACTTGACACATTTTGAATTAATTAATTTACATGAATATTTATTATTATTGTGGTTACAATTAGAAAACATTCATTGTTTCTGTTTGAAACTAAATGTATTTGAAGAATAACAAATATACAGGAAATTAGATAAATTATTAGCATTTACATCTCATTGAATTTTCATGAAGATAATCAGTTATTCAGTTGTTGCTCCTTCCAGAAACATTGCATTACCAGAACCCCACAAGCAACTCATGTTATATCCCATTCATTACCATGATTTGCCAATTATTTAAATTTATTAATAAGTGATACATAATATAAAATTGTGCATATTTAAGAGGTGCCATGTGGTTTCTCATACAAGTTTATACTGTTTAATATCTACAACTTGTTAAGAATATTATCACTTACAATTATATACATATATACATTGTGTGTTGATGTGTATATGTATACTATATATCTTCATTCATATGTGTGCACATGTGTATGTGTGTGTGGATCCCAGAGGAAAACTGCAGGAGCCATTCTCAGGTGTCATCTACCTTTTATTTTTCTGAGACAGGATCTCTTACTGCCCCAAATCTCTGCTTCAGATCAATTGGCTGGCCTGCGAGCCTAAGCATTTTCCTGTCTCTGCCTCCCAGCCCTAGGTTCGCAAGTCTAGACCACCATACTCAGCTGTTTGTACACTGATTCTGGTATTCAAACTCAAGTCTTGATCTTGTACAGCAAGAACTTTACTTACTTAGCTAACTTCCTAGCCCATAATTATAGTTTCTCAGTGAAAATATCCATTGTTCTTTCCTCTAGCTTTTTAAAAGATATAATATGTAATTGTTATTTAGAGCCATTCTGTGGTACAGGAGCACAATAGAGTTCTCGATGCTGTCTAAGAGTGAGGCCTCACTCTTTGAATTCTCCGTTTTCTTCGGTGATCATTTTTTCTAGTCTCAATTCTGTGTCATCAGCCTTTTTGTACTTCACATATGAAGTACAAATAAGGTCTTACTTTTTTGTCTTTCTATGTGTGGTATATTCCCTATAACATTATAATCTTCAGTCTTGACTGCATTGTCACAATGGCAGCCTTTCCTTGTTTTATGACTGAATACAATTCAGTTGTGTACCTCTTCCGCTGTACTGACTTTTAACTATGTAAATTAGGGGTCTCCTTCCCTCTAAACAAATATAGATGCATACTGAGTGTTTTCTTTTATACCATAATCTATTTTTCATATTTATAACCCCATGATTCTTTTATTCTTTTCCTAGTCAGATGAAATCTATGCACAGAAATCACAGAAATACATAGATCATATATATATATATATATATATATATATATATATATATATTTCCAATAACTTTGAAAATGCATATTTCATGCTCCCTATTCTGGATGCAGAATATGTTCATCACCCCTAAGTGTTGCATTGTGTGTAACAATTTGTGAACTGCACTTTTAAAGTACTTGTAATGTATGTTCCCTCCAGTCACTTATTTGTGAGATGTCAAGAAACTCCTTCTTTGGACAGTGCTTATTGAACTTGGCATTTTAAATTTTAGTAATTCTAACAGAAATGAAAATACAAAACATTGCACTTTTAATTTCCTTGATACTAATAGTGTCAAACAGCTTTTAATTCCTTTTGTTATTTTATATTATCTTTTGTGAAGACTATTAAATCTCTTGCTTATTTTTAAGTATGTTTTTATTCTCCTTGATCATTTGTGACAGTTTTTTTTTTCTGATAAATGCTTTTCATATAAATCTTTTATACAGATAGCCCAATTTACAGTATTTTTACTAATGTTAAATTTATTTTATATTTTGGTGAGTTTTAGTACATAATTTCTTTTTAATAACTATGATTTTTTCCTTGGTTCTAAGAAATTTTTACTTATTCCTAAATAACAAAATTTGTCCATTATGCCTTATAATAGGTTTATAATCTTAATTTTTACAATTAGACTATTATCTGCTTGAAATTACTTTCTGTGGAGGGTGCTCCTTACAGGCTAAGGTTTGTTATTTTTCATACATTTATTTAACTGTTCCATTTTATGATGAAAGATTTTTCCTTTTATGATTTATCTTGTCCACTTATTGAAAATAAATTGAGTTTCTAAGTGAGTCATTTAGGAATTATCAGTGTTGCTGAAAATTATTTTTATTACATTTATTTATCGTATGTGAGGAAGTGTGTGCCTGTGGAGTTTGGAGAAAAGACTTACAGAAGTTGGTTCTCTCTTTCTCTCATGTGAGACTCTGGGATACGTGTCTCAGGTCCTCAAGCTTGGAGGCAAGCTCCTCCATCGTCAACACCTGATAGCCAGCTCCTCACCGGACCTTATTTCTACCTCTGTGGTAGCTTTGCAGCAACTTCTGTAACCGATCAGAGGAAGGCCACCTGAGTAGTACTTTTTCTGCATCATTTCATCTAGCCTGTACTTGTCATGTTCCTCTATGATGATTAGGACAACTTGTTAATTACCATAAAAAAAAAAAAAAAACAGCAAACCAATACCTACTCAAGCAACATGCTGGCTAAATAGTTCTGGAAATTTCACAGCACTTGAAGGTCATTGTATTTTGATATTAAATCCCTTCACTTATGTAAGCCTTTTCAGTTACTTAGTCTGGTTTGTTATACAGAACCCTCACACTACTTTTGTTAAAAAATCTTTGAAGCATCTTAGGTGCTCATTGTTATAAAAGGTGTATTCATTCATCTTCTAGGGATTTTTGCTAAGATGAAAGATATACAATTGATTTTTAGTGTTTTAGCATATAAGTAGGAATTCTATAATGTTCTTTTCAAAGTTTCATGATTTTACTTTCTGTAAAACAATATGCATAATATAATTTTGACATTTTAACATCTGTCTTATGAAATAATCATCAAGATGCATTTTCACTGGTCTCCACTTACCTTCATCACTCTCTCTGAGTTGCACAACCCTTATTGCAGAAAACCATTAATTTTTTAATTTTACTCCTTAGAATTTCTTTTATGACTGGAATTATATAAGTATACCTTATGTTCTAAGTTGGTTTTTGTAGCTATGATGTTGAACCATTGCTGCAACTTCCTTTTGCTCACTTTAATGCAAATATTTGTTACTTTTAGTAGGAAATTGTGTTCTGAATACAAAATCTGTGTATTCGTTATTTTTCTAACTATTGTTCAATGGGGAAGTGTATTGGACAACTAGAGAAAACATTAACCTATAGTTTGAATGTGGCCCTCAGGTTCGTGCATGAGAACCTGATCCATAAAATGGAGATATTGGTTGCTTGGAAATTTAAGCGGTATGGATGGAGGGCAATGCCTGCCTGATTCAGTTCGTGGGACTCTGTGAACAGTGACGGTGTTATGGAGAGAAAGCTTGGTCTCCTCCCTTTTTTCCCTGTCCACTGAGAGGTTGAGAAAGGCCTTTGCCATTGTGCAGCCTCTTGATTTGGGACTTCCCAGCATTCACAAGGTAATAATTTTCTTCCATTGTAAATTACCAAGTGTGAAGTGTTTTGTTGTAGCAGCATAATATGTAGTGGGATGGCATATATTACAGTAGATGTGGGCAGTTATACCTTTTAAATATGTGTGTTGGACCTTTTCTGGAACTATCATTAACTACATATTTTGTGATTTCATGTCAGTAGGTGAGATGCCAGTAGAACTCCCCAAGGTTAATTCTAGGTTTTGTGATCTATTTTGTTCCTTGTGCACATTTTTATGTCATTGATCCATGGGTTCCATTGGCTTTATACATTTACTTATCTGTGGTTTGTTTCCATGAGTCTAATCTCTAGCCTTTTCCCATAGTCCTCTCTGAATGTATATGTTCTAGTTCAGCCATGCACTGAGATAATACAGAGGAAGATTATCTATCCCCAAATGTTTCTTAACATATTCAGACCCACAAGACAGTCAAATGCTAGGTACCTGGCTGAGCTGCATAACATCATCACAGGATTACTACTTGGGCCTCTAACTCTGATGCCGGAACCTTGGCAATCAACACCTACACTTCTAAGTCTCCAAAATATAATATTAATATTATCTGGCTGACAATTGTCATACAGCCTCGTAAAAAGATCCATCAACGAAAGGAAAAAGAAAGAGAACATGGAAGGTGGGAGAAAAAGTAAGAGGAAGAATAAGAAATTTGCCTAACTTTTGAAAATGAATGCATTTGCCTGGTTATCACTTCGTTCTGAAAATTTTGTTAGATCCTTATAACTCAGTTCAAAATATCTTCTAATTTCACATGATTCTTTCCTTGAGAACTGAATGTATAATACACGTAGTTAATTAATCTATTAATTTTGATCTGGGAATATAGCCAAAGGACGGCTTGAACAAGGTTCATAAGCCCCTCACTTCAGTCCCCAGTGATGCATAATCTGGGTACTGTGACACATGCCACAATCCCAGCACTCAGAAAGTGGAGGCAGGAAGATGAGAAGTTCGAGGGCATCAGCCTGAGCTACCTGAGAGCCTGTCTCAAAAGTGAAATGATGGGACAGTAGATATCTCAGTGGGTATAGGCCTATGACACCAAGAATCAAGACTAATGACCTGAGTTTGAGCCCCAAGACTCACGTAGCAGAAGGAGAGAATCAACTACTGCAAGGTGTCCTATGACTTCCCCATATGTGTGGTGGGACATATGCACACACAGATGAATAAATATAAATAAATAAGTAAATATAATGAAAATAGAAATAAATGAATGAATAAAAGAGCAAAACAGAATTAGCTATAAATTTTGAACTCTTAATTTCTAGATATTTTAGCTGGATTGTATATTACTTATTACTAATATTATTTTCTGTAACCATAAAATATATTCCATTTCTAACATTTAAAATTTAACAAATTCTAAGTCACTAAACATGTATAATTGGATGGAAGCCCAGGATGCAATATAATGTCTATATTAGTGATAGTCCATAGGTCCTTGGAAACAATGTTTATTCTATTGTTGCTGGGTGGGATATTCTACAAATATCAACCAGGTAAAGTTTCAATTTAATTGCTATTTAAATTTTATTTATTATTCTCTTTTTGTGGTAAAAGGAAGGTCTATTACATATTTTGTTGTTAACCTTAGGCTTAAAGGGCTGCACTATCCCTCCAGCCCAATACTATGTTATTTTCATGACAATGAGCCAATGCCATGACACTCAGTTAATATAAGATTGAAAAAATGATCTACTGCTGGGCGTGGTGGAGCATGCCTTTAATCCTAGCACTCAGGAGGCAGAGGCAGGCGGATCTTTGTGAGTTCAAGGCCAGCCTGGTCTACAGAGTGAGTTCCAGGTCAGCTGGGGCTACAGGGAGACCCTGTCTCAAAAAGACAAAAAAAAAAAAATGTATCTATTAATGATTTATCATATTATCACAATCCTAATATTTAATGTTGAAATATATATGCACATGTATACATATTTAATAAAATACCCCAAAATACGTAAAGATAGAAAGATATATTATGGGATAAGTATAAATATAAAAGCCTGAGAAAGAAGAAAAGATAAAAATAATAGCTATTGGACAGGGTTGGATAGATGGCTCAGCATTTAGGAACAAAGGCTATTCTTGCAGAGGACCTGAGTTCATTTCAGCACACACATGGTGACTAACAACTCACTGTAACTCCCATTCCAGGGGAATTTAATATTATCTTCTGATACACATGGGTACTGCATGACATGGGCGCACTTACAAACATGCAGGCAGTATGCTCACAAACACAAAAACTATGAAATGTTTAAAAATAATAATAGCTATTGGAAAAAACTCTTAGAAATTTTTTGAATTGATTTTAAATAAAAATGTCAAATAACAGATGTCTACATTTAACTATTTGTCCCTCAAAATAGAACAACAGAGGGTGTGCCCAGCTCATACCATGAACCCAGAGCATATTGAACACTCTATTCCAAAAATGCACAAAACGCTATAAACAAATAAAACTCCAAGTAAAGATACTAAAACTATCAATTAGATGTTAACTTTTTAAATCTGGAAAACATATTAACATATTATATCTATAACAGAACTTTGCTCCCATACAGATTTAGCCCTAAACTAAAAATAAATAGCTCAGACCAGACACATGTTCAGGTATTTACTTCACACAGGAAAGAAATATTGAGGAGTAGACCAGGTAGTGATGAGAGCCCTGGACAGGACAGGGTTAAGAGTGGAACAACACCCTTTAAGGAAGATGCCTTGAATGTTCACACAATGTTTTTTCATTAAAAACATGTTTGATTGGTCATTTTCATGTGGTGCTTAGACTCAAACTCAGGCATTTGAACATGGCAGATGAAGATTCTAGCAGTGAATCAGGACCCCAGTCCTAGACCTGAGATTTTGGCTTCTATTGCACCCCTGATTCTCTGCAGAGGATGCCTGAAAGGAGGTGTTTACTGCGAGAAGCCATGGGCCTGCAGCACACTCAGAAATAAGAAAAAAATGGAAATTTAAGGATAAGGATTAAGTGGAAATGAGTTAAAGATACCTGTCACTGGTAGAGTGCTTAGGGGCATTGCTCAAAGGCAAAACATGCAATTTCCAGATTGAAACACAAAATAAAACATAAAACAAAATGAGAATAAGATTACAAAGGATCATTTAATACCTGAAAATTTATCGATATTCTTGACCAATGTTTACAGATTTATATAATCAAATGAATAAAGTATGCTAAATCACACTCATTTATTTTTACTCAGAAAAGGACTTACTTAATTTATAGGATATTTTCAAATATGAAGTGATTTCCATTATATGTGTGTACTTCACATGCACACATAATTACATAGGCTCATAAAACTAAAATAATTACATCCATTTGTAATGATGAGTGAAGCACAAATTTAAGAGATCCATTCTTATATATATATATATAAGAATGGATCTCTTAAATTTGTGTATAATTTATATATATCAAATATAATATATCTATAATATATATAATATATATATATATTATCTATATATTATTTACTGTCCATGGGTATTACAATGCAATGTGTAGGTATAATTACATATGCCATAAAATAAAGACATCTTTCAAAAAAGATATGTTTCCTGAATCTGGGTTAGAAAAAAGGAGCTTGTATATTTTACATAGGGGAAGATATATCTTTAGATGAAACAAATTCTCCTCAAGAGGTAAAATAGAGTATATCCGGTTTCTGTCAAATGCTAGCACAATAGCTAAGCTTGGTAGATGGCGTGAGAGGAGGAACTGGCTTTGAGAGTTAATTAGAGACCAGTTCATGGTGGGTTGTGTGTCATCTAAAATCTTTACACATTTAGTTTGTTTTGCAGTGTTATACCTCAAACTGGAATTCTGTAAATAAATTTAATTTACAATTATTGTACATCATAGAGTCTCTAGATTCCTTTTTCTTCCTAGAATCAGGCCGTGCCCTGTGCCTGAGCCTCTCTCTCTCTCTCTCTCTCTCTCTCTCTCTCTCTCTCATTAAGAAGCCACAGTGTGCTGTGACCTTTCATCTCCTCCTCTTTATATCTTCAACTTCAAGATAACTTTATGGCTCCATGCATGCTGGAAGTCACACAAGCAGATCAGAAAATTTCTACCATGCCCTGCATACCTATCAAAATTAGATATTCTCTTTATTGGGGGATATCTTTGTCCTTAGACCCTTTGTCATGTTGCACATGTAGCTATCTCTCTTAGTCCTTCACTTTAAGCTGCCTATCTAATACCCTCTCCACCTTTAAGCCCAGTCATGGCCCCACATTGTTACAAGTTCCTCTCTGCTAATAAACCTAAGAAGGGTAATTTTATGTTAGTGTCTGGAGAATTTTAGTTGTCAACTTGACAGTCCTGTGTCAGGATAATTGAGGGATTATCTCCATTGCGTTGGCCTGCGGCCTCATCTGTGGGGCATGTTTTTAAATATTGAGTGAGAGGGGAGGCCTCAGCCCACTGTGGGCAGTGAAAACTCTAGACAGATCATCATGTATTGTATAAGAAAGCAGGGTAAGCCTAGGGAACAATCTGCGGAAGAGGGGGCGTGGTAGAATGTAAGGGCTGCGATTGGGTGAATGGTGAAACTACAGCAATGTAGTCTGGACACTCATTTGATCAACTTGATTGAACAAACAACTGTCACCTCCCACTCACTGTATGTTGGGGCTGTAGGGGTTTGGGCACAACAGCCTGCAGATTGGTTATGCACGAAGGATGTTTGTACTCATGGATTATCACTTATAGCTAAAAAATGAAAAAAAAAAAAACTGAGAGAAAGATGCAGGACAGTTATGGCAGAATGCATGATCTGGGATGGGGCGGGGGTGGGGGGGAAGGGAAAGGGAAATAAGCCTGAACTGAATTGGAAAAAAATGTATGAAATGCACAAAGCATCAATAAAAATTAAATTAAAAAAAAAAAAAAAGAAAGCAGGGTAAGCACAGGTCAGAAAAGAACAAGCCAGGAAGGAGTGTTCCTCCATTGTCCAAGTTCCTCCACGCTCCAGGCTTCTACTCTGAGTTCCTGTCTTGGTTTCCCTGATCATGAACTGTGTTGCAAGCCAAATAAACCCTTCCCATGTTGGTTTTAGTCAGTGTTATCAGAGTAACAGAAATAACTAAGACAGTGTCCTGACTTATAAATCAACTCACCTTCCTCTTATTTTTTTTGTAATAGCACTTACTAGATATCTTTCCCAGAATTATTTATTTAACTCCTGTTATTTTCCAAAATTAATTGATGTTTAGAGAAATAAGATGGTATGTTTCTCTTAAGATAAAACACTGGGCATATGTTTAATTCCATGACAAATGATCTGTCTAGAGATTGAGCAAAGTGTGAGAAACTGGTGTGACTGAGTTTCCTAAACCCCCAGGAAAGCCAGCAGACCTTTAATTCCCAAGCAAGTGTCAACTCCCAACTCAAACTGTGAAGCCTACCTGCCTCTGGTTTGAATGCTTGCTTCCTTTCAGAGATCTTTAGTACTGAGAGTACTAAATGGTTGGGAGTTTCCTTCATACCTGCCTTTCAATAGTAACTTTGAGGTTACCAATTTGCCTCAATGAAATACCATAAATACCCTTAAATTATCAAATTGCCTAAATTATACATTATGAAATATAAATAAATTGACAAATTAAACTACAATTTTAATGTTTGTGATTTCATTCTCCAGGGCAAACATGATGGAAGAGAACCACTTCTTGCAGGTTGTTCTCTAATGCTCAAACACACATCATGGCATGTATGGACCTACACACACACACACACACACACACACACACACATGCACTCACACATACACACACACACACTAAATACATTTTTAGAAAGAAATGCCTTCTGTTATCAACTCTAGAATGGCCTGGGCTATTGACTACAGCTGCTGCTGAAATGGGCTGGCTTGCCTTATCATTGTGGATAACCCTCTTAGGAGATAAACGTGCCCCATGCTCCCAGAGAAATATATACTGAAGCCATAAGCCAAATGGGCCTTAATGCGAGATAGCATTTTAACAGATTCAGGGGAGATGAATTCTTAAGGTTGGAACACTGGTTTCCTTTTTTTAAGTTGTGAAAGATGTACTAGAGACTTCCCTTTCCATGAGTGTACACAGGAAAGGCCTTGTGAGCACATAGGGGAAAAGTAACCCGGTGCCAGCCATGAACAGGAGCATTTACAGAGAGGAACCCCAACTGTACCTTGATATGGGGCTACAGCACTTCATAATGACTGCTCAAGCCATTTCCTGCAGATCTCTCCAGTGAGGTGCTGGAAAATAAAAAAATATATATATTTGTTTGTGTGTTCCAAATTTTAAACATGAATGTGTTAATTCAGTTGTACACAGGACAATATGTGTGTAGAGGCCAGAGGACAATATATAGCATGTTGCCGAGCTCTTGTCTACTTTGAAACAGGATCTCTCACTAACCTGGGAGTTGATGATTTTTCTATGTTGGCTGACTAGTGAGCCCCTGGGATCTGTATGGATCATAGAGCCAAGGTTAAATCTTGGGCCACTATGAGCATTTTTGGAAAAAAAAATTAAAACCAATTTTTTTTGGTCTTTTCTTTGATATTTTTTGAGACAGGTTTTCCCTTTAGTCCCAGTTGGACTGGAACTCACTCTGTAGACCAAGCTGGCCTTGAACTCACAGGGATCCACCTGCCTTTGCCTCCCAAGTGCTGGGATTAAAGGCGTGCACCACCAAGCCCAGCTTAAAGCCAATATTTCCCAATCAAATCCAGACCCGTTCCCCCTTCCTTGCCCCCCACCCACCAGAGCTCATGTATTCTGCCAAACATGTTTTTCATCTTTTTCTCAGTCTCTCTTAAAATTTTCGATGCAGAAGTTTACTGTTTCTGGCAGAAGTGCACTGTTTCAGTCAGTTCTTTAACCCAGTCTTTTGTTGTTGTTGCTGTTGTTGTTCCTTCCAATTAGCATCACTTCAAAATATGAATATATGCATGCCCCACATATATCAATATTATTATGTCATAGGTTTTAACATCTTCAGCTTATGATTTATTATTATTATTATTATTATTATTATTTTCTTTATTAGGCTGAAAGATGTTATGTTTTCCTTAAGGAATTATTTGAAGTCTCCTCCTTGGCAAGTCCAAACAAACATCAGCTCTGCCCTTGTGCTCCGCACTAGGGTCTTCCCTTCCCATAGCCACCAAATGAGGTCCAGTAAGCACCATGTCCTGTCTTGATCTTCCTGTACTGGCCTCCATGATACAGCCTGGGTAGTCCAACTGTGGCAGTCTATACTCTGAAGAGACTGAAACACCAGTAGTTGCTCAGTCCACAAGCTGGATGTTTCAGCAGTCCCCATCTGGCACTGAAGGTTTGGAGGATTCTTGGAGAGATATAAGTCTTCAGTCAATATTAGAAGGTTGAAAAGTTGTGTCTCATGACTTTAAAGGATGGCAAAAGCAGTGGCAGCCACAGGGTAGCTGTACTTGCCATTAAGAATTGAAGACAGGTAAAACAACAGTGCTTTTTTTAAAAAGAAAATTTGTCTTTTTAGCAAGATCTCCAGTTTTATACATAAAGTACAATTTCTCAGATCTTACTGATTATTTCTGGTTTTACTTTCCTTTTGGATGTTTAAGGCCACACTGTTATCCCAGATTAATTAAGGTTTTTGTTTTCTCAAAGTCAGTTGAGGATCTGGTCCTCAGGGATCACTCGGGTTTGGGGGGAGGAGGGAACCCCTGGCACCTTTTGGCTGTTCAATCACCAGTTCCATCCACTTGAGGACAAAGTCAGGACTTGCTACACCAGGCTTCCCTTTTTGAAGCATGAGCATGCTTTCCTCTTTATAGACTGGACAATGGCTAAAGTCCCATTAGTGGATCTCTAAGACCATTTATTTTTTTTAACATGTGATTGAACTCAGGACCTCATACATATATGGCAAGCACTTTACTGACTAAGCCATCTCTCAGCCCTTACAAAAAAATACTTTGAAATATCTCCACAAGAACAGAGAAAGGAAAAGAATAAGTATAGATTTATTTGGTCATTTTGCTAGATAGCTTCCAAGAGGGTCTCTAATAACCTTCACAATCCCATGCTCACAGGCATGTACAACCTCTGATTCTTTAAAGCAGGAGAAACTATTCTTGAATATAATCTGGAGTTTCTTAATGGAGAACCTATTTATTATTATTATTATTATTATTATTATTATTATCAACTCAATGGGATCAGTAGTCAACAGATACTGAATGTGGTGATATATTTGATGAAGGGTTAATTTTATGGGAGGGAAGATTCTTTCATGAAGTGGGCAGCCCAGACATAAAGAGGTGCGATTGGGGTGAATGGTGAAACTACAGCAATGTAGTCTGGACACTCATTTGATCAACTTGATTGAACAAACAACCTGTCACCCCCCACTGGATGGTGGGGCTGTAGGGGTTTGGGCACAACAGCCTGCAGATTGGTTTTGCACGAAGGATGCTTGTACTCATGGATTATCACTTATAGCTAAAAAATGAAAAAAAAAAAAACTGAGAGAAAGATGCAGGACAGTTATAGCAGAATGCATGATCTGGGATGGGGTGGGGGTGGGGGGGAAGGGAAAGGGAAATAAGCCTGAAATGAATTGGAAAAAATGTATGAAATGCACAAATCATCAATAAAAATTAAATTAAAAAAAGAAAAAATATAAAAAGAGGTCCAGGTAAAAAAGAAGTGCTGACCCCACCAGCCTGCCTGTCCATCTGTATGCTTACCCACATGCCCTGCCTGTGGTGGGGTCTATCTTGGCTTCTTGTGTCAATCCTTTTGTTGCTGCCATCTCTGCCAGTGTGGGCTGAAGGCCAACAGCTCTCCAGGCATTCCCCAGGCCTTTAGGCCCAGATTGTGAATGCTGAGACATTCTATCTTATGGACTGCGCATCTATTGGATTCATATTGTTTCCAGTGTATGGAGGACAATTTTGGACTGTACAATCACTATCATGTAAGCCAATCTAATTAAATCTCCCTTAGTAATATATGGTCAATCTACCATGTCTATTCCTCTAGAGAAATCTGACCATGAAAATGAGGCGTGACAATAGTCATTTGAGTGAGCTTGGATGTTAATGTGCCCATGCAGGGCAGAGATGGCAATAGCTCTGGCTTGCTTCTTGGTTGCAGTGTCTGAATAGAGGCCAGCAGAGCTTTTCCCAACCCATAGAAACCAGAGGATAACACATAGGTATTTGTTTTCAAGCCTCTAAAACTTGGGCAATGCTTTATGAAGCAACTGATGAACCAGTGTAGACATTTGGCCTTCCCTGATCCACACACCTGCCTTGTCTTTTGTGGAAGGCCAAAATATTGCTGAGAGATGACATGTATGTGTGTTATTTAAGGGCACTGAGTTATTATCTTTCTGCGTGACATGTCCTGCTTCAGTGTAATCTTCACCCTTGCTGCTTGGTTCTAAAATTAATTGCACTTTAGTGCAGCTGTTTTCAAACTCTTACTTCCTAGGATCTTTCTCTATATTACAGATGATTCTTCAGTAATAGTAATGGAGTTATTGAAACACTAGAGCTGAAAGAGGAAGAAGAAAGATCACAAGACTCTCACCCTGGAGCTCCTGCCATTACCTCCTCCTGCATTTTTAAATGTACGTGTAGTCTTGGGAGGTGCCATGGTACATAGGAAGTAGAAGTTAACTGAACTGGGGGGTGGGGGTTTTAATAAGCTTCCATGAATTGGGATTTTGTGGTAATGCAGCTGTTTGGGGTTCACTAACATTCTTCTAATTACTCACTCATGCCTGGTCTGTAAGGGAGTCCAATGTGCTGGATAGATTTAGTTGTCAATTTGACACACCTATGAAGAGGGAACTTCAATTGAGTAATTTCTTCTACAAAACTAGCCTCTGGGCATGTCTGTGAGGCATTTTATTTGTTGTGTGTGATGTACAAGGGCCCAGCCAACTGTGTGTGATGTGATGTCACCACTGAACAGGTATTCCTGGGTTTCACACACTCACACATGCATATATTTTATATATATATATATATATATAAATGATATATATTTTTATATATATCATTTATATATATATTTATATAATATATATTTATATATATTATAAATATATACATATATATTTATATATATATAAATAAATATATATGTATATATTTCATATATATATATATGAAATATATACATATATATGCTGAACACAAGACAGAGAAGTGAGGCACTAAACAACATCATTCCTTCTGGTTTATGCTTTATTTTCTAGCTCTAGATTTGGCCCTGAGGTCCTGACCTGACTTCTTTCAATGCTTGGTTGTGATTAGGATGTATAAGCAAATAAATCTTTCCTCCCTAAACTGATATCAAACTGTTTTATCACTGCTATAAAAATCTGGAAAGGTTGGTGCTGTATTAGTCAGCACTTTCTAATGGAACAAAAATGATAGAAGACACACATACACACACATACACACACAAACACACACACACACACACACATATATATATATATATATGCATATATATGAGTAATTTATTTTTAAGTTGTGTGCCTCTTTGTGTGTGGTTATGTGCACACGGGTGCCAGTGCCTACATAGGCCAGAATAGGGTGTTAGGTCCCCTGGAGCTGGAATTGCAATTGTGAGCCACCCAATATGACACTTGGATCCACACTCAGATCCCTTGAAAGAACATTATATTCTCCTAAACACTGAACCATCTCTCCATTCCAGAAGGAATATATCTCTATCTATCTATCTATCTATCTATCTATCTATCTATCTATCTATGCCCTAGGAATATATTTTTGGATTGTATTACACAGTATGGAATGGGTAATACAAAATGGCTGGAGAAGCCCAGAACCTGGTTATTGATCAGTCCATGAGACTGGAAGTCTCAATAGTTCCAATCTAGTGCTGAAGGCCTGGAGCAGTCCTAGAGACCTGATGGGCTTCAGTTTGTTTTGGAAAATCAAGAATCTGGTTGTTATATCAGTAAAGGATTGTCACAGCAACAGGACAGTTAGCAAGCAGGCAAAGAGAAAAGTTTCCTTTTTCTTATATCCTTTATTTTTGTGATGGGCAAGAAGATGACATCACATAAGTCATCACATGTCAACCTGACACCTAATCACATCATATGTTATGCTTTAATTTCCAAATGAAAGCAATAGCAATTAATCATTCCACTTAATATGACACAAACATTTCACATACAGCCACAAATATATTATATATGCACACATATATTTTATTTATATTAGAATATATAAAATATGTATATGTCTATTAAATAGGTACCAAAGTTCCCCAAAAATATTTATTGTTTTAGTGTCCATCGAGTCAAATATGCTAATACGGCTTCACATCACTTAACCAATGACAGTATCTCAAATGATGTTACATGTTATGATATGGAAATATAAGAAAACACAAATATCTGCTTAACATATGTGTATATATACACATATTTTGAACAAACTAGGACAAAACTACTAATTTAGTTACAAACCTTATTTCTGCAACTGGCCGTATGGCCTTAGCTGGTATTTGTAACTACCTCTTCTATGCCCCCTTCTTCATTTTCTCTACCTTCAGTGAGAACTCAGCAGATCTTGGCTCTTTCCCTGAGGGGTGGACACACATTTTCATCCTCGAAAGGTCTGGGTTAGTTGTCATGCTACTTGGATTGGGATGTTGTAGTTTCCCATTGATCTTAATCTCAGGACATGGGAACATGAAGAGACCCCCCTAAAGAATTCCCTGAATTACAGACATAATATTCCTTACCTCCATTGTGGAGAAGCAATCCAATTTCCATCTGTGTTTTAGATCAATCACTTCTCCTAATACTATCATTTTTTCTTACTCTGTTAAGTGCATCAGAAGCCCAAAGTGGCCTGAGGGAAGTCTTGGTTTCCAATTGAATAGAATGTTTATTATGTCTCCTGCTGGAAGCATTGCCCCTCCTGCAATCAAAACTTCTATACCAGCAGAGAATAAGGTTCTTGGAAAAGAAAGTATAAATTTTCCTATTGGGTCACTAGGGTGATAGTGAAACCATTTCCATTTTCTTACCTTGTATCCTGGTTACAGAAGAAAAAGCATTATGTATTAGATGTTGATTCAAAGCATATATATATTTTTTTTGAATAATGAATATATATATATATATATACTTTGAATAATGAATATATATTTTGAATAATGAATATATATATATATATATATTTTGAATAATGAATATATATATATATACTTTGAATAATGAATATATATATATATATATATATATATATATATATATATATATATTCATTCTTCTAGAAGACCCTGTCCCAGCCTTCTAGGATACAGCCATTGAATTTGGTTCAGTATCTCTAAATAAACAGCTTAAACTGGTATTTAAAGGGCACTCCACTGCTCTACCAAACCAGGTACTTCAGAATGCTGGGGGATAGAGTAAGACTAATGAGTTGTTGCACTTCTTTAGCTGCGAAGATGATTCAGAAGTTATGCTATGTGAGATACCATGATGATGGGTGAGGCTTTATAGGAATCCCTGAATGGTAATTTTTGCAGAACCATTTTGTGTAGGAAAGACAAATCCATAACCAGAATTATCTATTCTATTAAGGACAAAATGATATCCTTTCCATGACAGAAGTTGTCCAGTGCAAACCATTATTCCACCAGGTAGTTGGTTGCTCACTGCAGAGGAATATGCCTAAATATAAGGATAAGCACACTTGAGATTCATGGCTAGTTAGAAATGTAAAATGCTATTAGTGTTTTATGTATATACTATTGTGGAGAGTGGAAGTGCCAAGAGCAAGCTAAGTGTACTGCCTCATGAGATGTTACCGTGTAGATGACTCCAGAATAAACTGTTGTGGACAGTGTCAGGTATAGGAGATTAGGAGGCACAAGCAAGTGCATATTTTGTGGAATGTTATTAATGCATAAGAGAATGGTACACCTGAGAAGTTACTTTTTTGTTGCTGGTTCAGGCCATAGGGAGCCATTGCATGGGAGATGGACAAGTGGATAAAGGGCAGTTTAAGAACATCATTCCTGAGCCAGGCATGGTGGCACACACCTTTATCCTAGCACTCTGGAGGCAGAGGCAGGCAGATCTTTGTAAGTTCAAGGCCAGTCTGGTCTACAGAGCAAGTTCCAGGCCAGCTGGTACTACAGGGAGACACTGTCTTGAAAAGACCAAGAAAAAAGTCATTCCTGCTGAAATACATGCTACATGTTCTCTTTCAGAAGTCAACTAGAACTTCTCAGAATATCCATGACCCAAACAAAATGAAAAAGACAGGCATAGACATGGAAATTTTCCTTTTCAGAAATATCCATTGCTAAGCAATGCTTGGCATCAGTAAGGAGTGTGAAATAAGGAAGCTACTGTTAGAGTGTGGCTGGCCATGGAGCCTCACATGGTAAATGGGCACTCAGGATGAATCCTTTATTTTTGTAACTGATTGTGTTATGGAGGAGGAGGAGGAGGAGGAGGAGGAGGAGGAGGAGGAGGAGGAGAACAGGAGGAGGGAAAGAGGGGAAGAGGAGAGAAGAGAGGCTGAGCTGGAGTTGCTCTTCAGATAAGAGATATATTAATGTCACCAACAGGCATCACTGCAAGGGGTCTGAATGAGAATTTCAGCCCCACCAATCAAAGCAAAGTTTTCCGAGTGAAAAGGAGCTCATGCATTGTAAGGAAACAGATTTAGTTACTGTGTGTGACCCATGCTATACTCCTGAGGTAGAAGATTGGGGTATAAATGAATCAGGACATATGACAGGGGGGTACTTATCCTCTGGGTATTGAATGGGCCTTACTTAATGTGTGTTGTGTGTGACCTGAGTGTAGACAGGCTGAGTTATACCCCTGAGAGCAGAGGGCTGGGTGAGTTCTCCTTGCTCACAGCCTTCTCTACTTAGGGACATGTTATTTAAGCTCTCTAAAGGTAACAGTGTCCCTGTGATGCTGTCCTCAAAAAGAAGAGAATTTAGGAATAAATATTGATCTAAATAATAAAGAGAGCATAGGCAAAAAGAATGAGCTTAAGAGAAAAAAGTGTCTTATTGTGTTCTGTAAATTTTGCAAAGCCTATGAAACATCACATGTAGAACAGGGCCTTGGGAAATGTATTAAATTGAATTGAGCCACTTTCAAAATAGCAATTTCTCCTTCAACATTCTTTGATATTTCCCATTTTGCAGTGCTCTACCACAGATATAATCTACTATTAGCAAGACGACAGAGTTTTGGGAGCAGAAATTTTATATGTGTTTTCTATTATTTTTGTGCAAAGTGGAATTTGGTTTGGAGGGCTTTCCACTGTTTGTAATTATAAATAATTAGATGGTGACAGGGTTAGAAAAAAGAACAGTTTATACCAATTGATTTCTGAGATATAGTTTGTCTGATCACTACCAGATACACAAGCAAAATGTTGATTTCTCAGAACTGAACCCTGGTACCCTTTTTACTATCAATATTATTTTGAGCTTTTAATCTTATTTTTGTTTGTTTCCACAATCTGTTTTTCTAATTCTAAGAAAAAAAACTCTTTATGTCTTTTTGAGGAGGAACTACATAGGTTTTTATATACAAACCATTGTTTTCCTCTGTTTATGAGTAAAGTCCTGAAATTGGTGAAAATGCTAACACCACACATGTTTCAAGGCCTCCACAGTTGTGTGAAGTTAAGCCAGTGGTCTGGTTATTAGTATAGTTACAGAATGGTGTCCATTTCCATATGTTGTAGCTCACATGGATGTTCTCAAATCAGCCTGATAGTGGTGGGGAAGCTTGGTGACCAGCCATGCACAGGCCCTGGGGAACTGTTGCTCCAGTAGGACCTTGTATTTGTTTGTCCTGTTTTCTTTTTTTAATTTTTATTTTTTATTTATTGTTATTTTTAATATAATGCATTTATTGATGTTTTATGTATTTCAGAAATCATTTTTCAGTTCAATTTAGACATATTCCCCTTTCCCTTCCCCCCACCCTACCCCAGATCATGCATTATGCTGTAACTGTCCTGCATCTTTTTCTCAGTCTTTTTTTTCTATGTTTAGGAATTCACATTTTTCTCCTTTAATTTTATATTACTCTAAAATGTGAATACATACCTTCCACCCATATATGGTAACACAGTCTGAAAATAAGTAGTGGGGTGATTCTAGAGCCCTCTAAGAGATTTACATTATAACAACATAGTTGCTTTCAGATATACAGAAATATAACAATAATGTTCTTCTACTTGGCTTTCAACTGGGGATTCAGTGTTAATATCCACAAATGAGAAATCATTTGCCATTTGTGTTTTTGGGACTATGTTACTTCACTTAGCATAATGGCTTTGAGTTCCATCCATTTACCTGCAAATTTCATGTTGTCATCTTTCTTTACCAATGAATAAAACTCCACTGTGTAGATGTATCACATTTTTGTAATCAGCTCATCATTTGGGTTTGTTCCAACTCTTTGCTATTGTGAAGAGAGCTGCAATAAACATGGATGTGAATGTATCTTTGCTGTAGGATGAGTCTTGTGAGCATATACCCAGGAGTGGAATGACTGGGTCAGGTGGTAGGCTCATTTTGTGTCTTTTAAGAGTTCTCCACACTGCTTTCCATAATGGTTGCACAAGTTTACATTCCTAACAGCAGTGGATGAGTGTTCCTCTTTCCCTCGAACCTCTCCAGCATTTGGTGTCTTTTATGTTCTGGATCTTAGCCAGTCATATCAGAGTGAGATGATATCTGAGACTGGTTTTAATTTGCATTTCCTTAATTACTAACGATGTTGAACACTTTTTAAGATGTTTCTCAGCCATATTTACTTCCTCACTGGTGAAGTCTCTGTTCAGATATTTACTCCATCTTTTGAGTAGGTCATTTGTTTTCTTCTTTGTTTTTTGAGTAGTCTATATATTTTTGGCATTAATGCTCTATCAGACGAATCACTAGTGAAGATTTCTTCCCTCTCTGTGGGTTTTTTCTTCACTTCCTTGATTGTTTCTTTTGCTGTACAGAAGCTTTTGAGTTTGGTGAGTTCAACTGTTGACCTTATTTCCTGTGCAACTGCTGTCTGATTTAGAAAGTCTTTTCCTATGCCTATGTCTTATAGTTTGTTGCCAACTTTTTCTTCTATCACTTTCAGGGTTTTGGATTTCAAGTTGAGATCTTTGATCCACTTGGAGTTGATTTTTGTACAGGCTGAGAGGTAGGGGTTTAATTTTGTTCTTCTACAAATGGTGATCCAGTTTTGGGAGCACCATTTGCTGAAGATGCTATCCTTCCTCCATTGAGCATTTTTTTTCCCTTTTGTCAAATATGAGGTGGCTGAAATTGTATGTTCTCAAGTTTGGATCTTCAATTTTATTCCATTGGTCAACACGTCTGTATTTTTTTTGCCACTACCAGGCTGTCTTTTTGACTATGGCCCTGTAATATAGCTTGAAATCTGGTAGAGCAATCCTCCCTCTATTGCATTTTTCACTCAGGGTTGCTTTAGCTATTATGGGTCTTTTGTTTTTCCATATGAGTTTAAGGAATTTTTTTTCCAAGTCTTTGAAGAAGCTCATGGGGATTTTGATTTGGATTGCATTGAATCTGTATATCGATTTGGGTAAAATGGACATTTTTAGTATATTAAATTTTCCAATCCATGAGGATGGGAGGTCTTTCCACCTTTTAATGTCATTTTCAATCTCCTTCAGGGATTTAAACTTTTTGTTGTAGAGATCTTTGGTAACTTGGGTTAGGTTTATTATTCCAGTTATTTTATTATTTTTGAGGGTATTGTGGGTGGAAAGTTCTTCTTATATTCCTTCTCCACTTGTTTATTTTTGGTGTAAAGAAAGTACTGATTTTTCCAGGTTAATTTTGTAGCCTGCCACTTTACTGAAACTCTTAGTAATTTCTAGAAGTTTTCTGGTGGTGTTTTTAAGGAATAGCTTAACTTCTTTTCTTCTGATTACTACTCCTTTAATTTCCTTCTCTTGTCTTATCAGCCATGTACAGGCTGTGGGGAACTGTTGCTCCTGTTTTCTAGTTGCTGACAAGTGTACAGATCTGCTATTCCTGTGTGAGTGTGGATCTATGTGATCACTGGAGAAGGAAGCATGAGGAAACACATCACTGATTTGCTGTTATAGGACTAAAGAGAAGTCTGAATCCACTCTGGTAGAACTCCTCATCCTGAAGTCTGGTTGAAGATTCTCACCAGTTGAGAATCAAGAATTACAACACAGTAGATAAAATGCTTGCTGAGCAAGCATGAAGAACTGAGTTCAGACCTACAACATGTCATGAAAGAAGAGTACGTGGTGTGTGCTGTGGGTGGAGACAGGAATCTCCCTGGGACATTTGGACCTGTGGACTACCTGTCTACCAGAACAGTGATGAGCACTGTCTCAATGTGAAAACTTGTCTCAAAAAATAAGGAAGATGGAGAAGCCAACCTCTGCTCTCCACTTGTGTACATATGGATAGGCATATTACACACACACACACACACACACACACACACACACACAAAGATTCCAACACAATTAACAGTTGTACAATTTTCTAGGTTTTCCAACAGAAACCTTTAAAGTAAATGGGTATGTCCTAACCCTTGTGTGCAACCACAATGTCTCCTGATTTTATCAGACTGTAACATCAAAGTCACCTCCAGAGCCAGTCTATAACCTCATTTATGAAAAAGAAGGAAGAAAGGTTTGTTAGCAGCCCTTTGAGGTGTAAGGAGAGGCACTACTGTAGAACATGCTACCACTAGACACTTAAGGAGTGCCCTTCCTTGAGGAGCCTACCTAAGTTCTCAAGTGTGCTTTACTCTTCCCATGAATGCCTTATTTTCTATTTTTAATAAATAGTGGCTCTGCTTTATACCTGCTCATCCAAAATGTTTTATTTTCTGTGCTGAAAGCAAGGATCCCCTTTTACCTGAGCCATGATCCCTGAAGGCTTTGTGGGTGACAGCCCAGAGCTGTGCGTGTATCTCCTGCAATGCTGACAATACAATCAGATTCTTCTGAAATAGAAGCTCAGTCATGGCTCTCATAATGAATAATAAATAAGTACACATACTGTGTGCCCATAATTGAGCAAGAAATCTCACCTTCTGAGAATAGCTCTAAGTCATAGAATTTAAGAGGACTAGGCTTTGTGTCTTCACTTCATCTTAGGATGGCTTAACTTAAATCCTTAGAACTCAGTAGTACTTGACACTAGTGTCTGTAAGCTCAAATTAACTTCGCCCAATTATTGCACATGTTCCCATTGGTTCTGCACTACTTTGAGCTTCTCTTATTGGCACATTGTGTGTTAATTCACACTGCCGGGCCCCAGCCAGGCCTCTGCTTCTCTTTTACTGTGTTCTCTTTTTCCTTCTTCATAATTCAATCCTGGGGGAATATCAGTAAAATGCCATTCTCTCCTGTGGAAAAATAATAAGAAACTTGCCAAAAAAATCAAAATCTTCACTGCATAAGTGTCAAAATTAACCAAAGGCATTGAGTTTATGTTTAAAAAATGGCTGAAACTTGGCAAGAACCATGTATTTATTTATTTATTTATTTATTATTTATTTATTTATTTATTTATTTATTTATTTATTTATTTATTTGTTATTTTTGAGATAGGGTCTCCCTGTAGCCCCAGCTGTCCTGGAACTCACTCTGTAGACCAGGATGCCCTTGAACTCACAAAGATCCACCTGCCTCTGCCTCCGAAGTGCTAAGATTAAAGGAGTGTGCGACCACACCCAGCAAAGAATAATTTATTCAATATTCTTTATTTATTTATTTATTTATTTATTTATTTATTTATTTATTTATTGTATACTCAGGTCGGCAAGCTTAGTAGTAAGCACCTTTATCCATTGGGCCATCTTACCAAGCCAGAAGACTAATTTTGTGATGTTCTTGACTTGCTCTCCTCCCATCTCCATCTTTTCAGTTCTTGAGTATCCTAGCAAACCAGTAGCCACCTTCAAGGTGAAAAACAGAAGCAGAGGGTGGTTATTGCAGCTGGTGCTTTCCAAGTGCCTCATCCCCAGATAATGCACACCAGATTGCCTGCATATACAAGATCATACTTTCAAGACAGACTGTATTTAGCTGACATGGAAGTGGGGTAGTGAGAAATTCCTTTCCTTAAGGTGTTTGTCAATAACTTTTCATGGTCTAATTTCATAAATGCATGAGGTAGTACATTGAAGTTGAAAACACAAGGTAACTGAAATGTTTAATTCAACATTTACAACTCATCAGATTGGTTCAGTTGATAAAATAATTGTTGTGTAAGCATTGGGCCTGGAATTCCATCTCCAGAACCCATATAAAAAGGACAATGATCAAGCCACATGCTTACTGGAACTCACTGGCCAGACTGGCTGCCTGAACTATCAAGTTGCAGGTTCAGTGAGGGATCATATATCAAGGGTAAAACATTGGGGGTTGCAGACTTGGGCCAGTAGTAGAGTACTTACTGAGCAAGGCCAAGGCCCTGGGTTCACACCTGGGGTAAAAATACAAGGTAGATAGGGTCCTAAAGACAAAATACTGAAGGCTGAGTTTGACCTGTTTATGTGTGTGGTTCAGCATACACACATACATATGCATATATAATGTATACACATCTAAGCATATATACACAGACACAAAAATCCAAATATGACAAGTAAGCTTTCAGTGGGAGTTTGTGACATCTCCACATACTCTTTTTATTCCATATACAAGTATAGGGTTGTGAACATGTCAAGGAAAAGCAACACGAATTGGAAGATCATACCATGGTCTGATATTAATTGTTTATTCAAGCTAGGACCACTATGAAAGACATGCTTTAACATATATGTACAGCTCGTTACAAAGGCAGAAAGCAAGCATTTAATATAATTTGTCAAGCTGGAGAGATAGCTGGGTTGGTAAAGTGTTTGCCATGCAAGCATGAGGATGTGCATTTGATTTCCCAGAACCTATATTAAAAAATGGATTATCACTTATAGCTAAAAAAGGAAAAAAAAAAACAGAGAAAGATGCAAGACAGTCATGGCAGAATACATGATCTGGGATGGGGTGGGGGTGGGGGGGAAGGGAAAGGGTAAAATGCCTGATCTGAATTGGAAAATGATGTATGAAATGCACAAAGCATCAATAAAAATTAAATTAAAAAAATAGATATGGATAGTCATGCATACCTGTAAACTTAGAGTTAAGGGTAATAGAAAGGAGGAAACCTGGGGTTCATCAATCAGCCAATCAAGGTCAATCAGGAAGCTCCAGGCTCAGTGAGGTGACCTATCTCATGAAAAAAGGTGGAGCCTGGCTGAGGAAGACCCTTGGTGTTGACCTCTGGTCTCCATATGACTATGCACCCAAGTTCCTGCATACCTTAACCCAAATTCCCCCCCACACACAAAGTGACACAAACACGTACATACATACCTACACACACACACACACACACACACACACACACACACAAACACATGTAATCTAGTTTTGGAATTCCATGATTACTCAGTTAACTAAACAGAAAATGCAATGCATACATATGACCTACCATCCAAACATTACAGACTTGGTTTTGAAAAGAACAGCATGATAAAAACATCTACAAAAGCTGGGTGTGGCAGAGCATACCTTTAATCCCAGCACTCAGGAGGCAGAGGTGGGCAGATCTCTGTGTGAACAAGGTCAGCCTGGTCTCAATAGTGAGTTCTTGGCCAGCTCAGGCTAGCAGGAGACCCTGTATCAAAACAAAAACAGAAACGGAAACAAATCAAAACATTGACCAAGTGTACGGGCAGAAGAGATGGTTTAGTGGTTGTGTGCTTACTGCTATTGCAGATGAATGGTTCGGATCCTTGCGTGTCCATGGTGACAAATTGCCTGCATCTCTACTTCTAGGGTATCCAATGCCCTCTTCTAGCCTCAGTGATCGCCTGTTGGCATCTGGTGCATATATACTCATGCGGTCTAACACACATGTTCATACATAAAATAATAAATCTTTAAAAATCAACTAAATGTTAGCAGCAGCAATCTATGGAGAGAGGGAAAGTTTTACTTTCCTATTTACTATGTTATATTAATATCTGATTTTCAATAAACTTATAGGACATGCAAACTAAAGGAAAATACTAGAAGGTAATGATCATATGCAGGGAGAAAGATTTGTGAATAGAAATTATTTATTAGAAAGAGAAACCTTTGACTAATTATAAAATAGTTTAAAATTAGATTCTAGTTTGGTTTCTATTGCTGAGATAAACCACTAACCAAAAGCACCTGGAAGAAAAAAGGATTCATTTTTTTTAAAATTCCACATCACTGAGGATATCAGGGCAGAAGCTCAAAGCAGGAACTTGGATGCAGGAACTGAAGCAAAGACCATGACGGAACACTGATTACTAACTTGCTTCCCCTGGCTGGCTCAGCTACTATTCTAGTAGAGCCCAGACCCACCTGTCTGGGCATGGCACTGCCCACAATTGGCAGGGCACTCCTACATCAATTAGCTATTAAGAAATTGTATCACAGAAACACCCATAGGTCTTTCAGATAAAGAAAGTTCCTCAACTGATGTTCCTTCTTCCTAGGTGACTCTAGTTTGTGTCACATTGACAAAAACTAATCAGCACAGTTAATATAATGGAGTTTATGAAATTATGACTAAAGAACAAAATAAATTGCTGTTAAATGCATTTCTTGTAGACATTACAAAAGAAATAAAATAAAAATTCTAGAGTTGGAAATCAAAAAGACTTTTAAAAATGCAGTCACCAGATTTGAACATACCAAAATGAGCCAATGAATTTGATGATATGACAGTTGAGATCCAGTAATCTGGAGAGTAGGAAGAAAGAGAATGAAAAATTACAAGAAAAGTCAAAAGAGGTGTGTAGAACACAAATACACATGAAAATATACACATATACACATATATGCACATACACACAAGTACCTGCATGTGCATAGATACATACGTAGGCACATCCATATGCATATATGACATTTACACATGCACTTACATAGACACATATACAAATACACAGTCATATATACATACGCATTACATATTTAAGGAAGAAAAGAAAAAGACAAAATGGTCTTATTATGCTGCCAACAGGAAAACATCAAACAGATCCATGTCTAAACACAATGTAATAAAGTACATAGCTGTCAGTATAGGAGAGAGAGAGAGAGGAGAGAGAGAGAACTGAAAGTATAAAGAACAAAGTGACTTCATATAAGCAGTGTCCTTGGTGAAATTAACAGGTATATCTCCCAAGAACCATGCAGGACAGAAACTTGGAGTATCACAGGCTCAAGTACCAAAAGAAAAATCTATCAATAAAATTTCATATTTTCTAAGTAATCCTTCACAAATGAAAGTTAATTTAACATGCTTTGAGATAAATAAAAACTGAAAGTTTGTGTATGTGAGCCTGCTTGCTCACATACACAAAGGAGAAACAAAAGATACTAGATATTAATTTGAATCTTCATGAAGTAATAAACAATACAATCCAAAGGAAGCTAAGAGTAAAGAGAATATGCTGTACAAAGCCTGTAGAAATGTGTTTTATGTTCCTTCTCTTTTTCCTCTACAAGACTGAAAAAAAGCAGCAAAAAAGCAGTAATTAGAAACGTGATGCAACTGTGAACTGCCTTTTCTTTAAATGTATATCGTATTCATCACTATAATTTTGAAGTTGTAACATGTCTGAAAATTAATGTTAAAATGAAAACAATTTTAAAAGAATAAATATTGAAAATTATAACAAAATATGTGATGTTATGCATGCTGTGTGTTATGACATACTGATAAAATGGGTGCACAAGTAAGGAATAACAATATATAGGGCATGGATACTTACATAAAATTGAGGTTAAACTGACATTAACTCAAATCACTGTTATAAGTTAGTGATGTCCAGGGAAGTTTGATACCCCAAGGAAGTAACTAAAGACTTGTAATTTCTAAGGAGGCAACTAATATACAGTAAAAGAGTGAAAATTAAATTGGTATGCTGGAAATACCTGCTTAACTGTGTAATGCGATCAAAACCTGATTGCTATTTGAGATCCTATTCTTAGGTATCTCTTTCTTTTAAATATATAAAACTAGGGGTGGGAGCTGGCTCAATACATTGAGGCATTTTTGCCAAGCATGAAAACTTGACATTGATCCCTGAAACCCATGTGGTAAAGGACTGAACTGACTCAGGAAAGTTGTCCTCTGCCCTCCACAAGCACAATGATACATGGGATGGCACATGTATACATGCACACACACATACACAATAAAAAGATAAATTCAAATATATTTATATTTAACTATTTAGGTTTATAATGCAGCTAAATTTCTGAATATGTGTTACTTTTGAGCCCTTAGAACCCCAGTAAAAACAAATATGAAACGGAAAGAAATTAGCTTTGGAGCTAAACAGATCTAACATTCAGGTCTTGCAAAGCCAGAGGTTACCACATCAAGTTTCATCAGGTCTTTAAGTATTTATGAAATTATCTCCATTGAGTTATGGAGTTCATGGTGGTTAATATTAATTATCAACTTGACAGGATGTAGACTCATGTAGAATACAAACTTCTGGGAATGTCTGTGAGGGAGTTTCTAGATTGGCTTGAGGCAAGAAGACCCACCCTAAATGTGAGTGATTCTGCTCTGTTCTGTGAGCTGGGCCCACGGACTGAACAAAAGGGAGAAAGTGAGCTGAGCACCATCGTTCATCTCTCTCTGCTTCCTGACTGTGGATCAAAGTGACCAGACATGCTCTCCACCGGGTCAACACCCCTTGAACTCTGAGCCCAAACAAACCCTTTATGCCTGAGTTGCTTTTGTCTGCTATATTTGTCATATCAACTAATAAATGGCATAAAGGTAATGCTTGATTATACCATGTTTGTGAGAGGATTAGATAAACCACATTATGCTAATTCTAGCATTGTGTTCTTCTTCCCCATTGTGTTGTGGAAATCATTCTTACATTGTTTGCATTTTTAAACTCCCATTACTTTAAGATCTTCCAATTAAAACTGATGTTTATACCGATTGGCTCCTGATGATCCACTGTACCTGTTAGCAAAGAATCAAATCAGATCTGTCTCTTATTAGTTTTCAATTGTATTCCATATGTGGATATTGCTATACAACATAACATTTTTTCCAATTTTTTATCTTTATCTTTTAACAATAAGTAATAAGTTATGAGTACAAGCATCCTTCATGTAAAACCAATTTGCAAGCAGCTATGCCTAAACCCACACAGCCCATGTCTCCTGCCATCCAGCTGGAGGGGCTTATATGTGCAATCATGTTGATCAAATAAGTGTCCAGACTATGTTGCTGTAGTTTCACCATTCACCCCAATCGCAGCCCTTACATTCTACCATGCCCCCTCTTCTGCAGAATGTTCCCTAGGCTTAGAAAAAGGGTACTGGTGGACGAGAAGCAAAACACTCTACTTTCTCTTGAGATGTCGTTTTGGACTCTCATCAGTTCTGGCTGTTTCCTTCATGGGCTGACAGTTTGTCCAGGAATAACCTTTCAATTCTACTAATGAAGCACAAGCAATTAGATATATAGGTATTTATACAGTACTAATTATTATGGTAGGTTACTTTGGTATAGACACAGATGTTTGGTATAGACACAAGGTCTTACTGTGGCTTATAACTTCTCCTAACTACTAGAGGATGCAAGCTTGTGGCATCAGCATGAATTATTCCTCCAAGGAGAGAGCTAATAGCCAATTAGATTTCAGATATACAGCATATGGCTGCCACTTCTGCACAGTATTTCCAGGCAGGTGAGGTGCAACTGATGCTGATGAAGGAGTCTTGCTTGACTCAAGGAGACCAGAATTTGCTTTATTGGTTTAGTGGCCGTTGGTAACACTCTCTGGCAATCCAGAGACCAACTGTACACTTGCAAGTGTGGTCTCAATACATCTTTCCCATGCTTAAATCAGGTCTTCGACAACAGGGCCTTACCACCTCTCTTCTTGCAGGTATCGCAATTTACAGGCAAGAAGCTTTTACCTTTTTTGGGGGGAGGGAGGTCTTGGATCCCTTGGCCAACATCTCCTTGGCAGAATAATCCATTGCTGTTATCAGAGCTCTCCTGTATTATATTTTGCTTAAATGCACAGCTTGAAAAGACTTTAGTATTATTTTTGGCCCTGAATAGTGAATAATACTTTTCGCATTTCCTATGTCTATTAATCAATTAAAGAAGGCAGTTATACCGGTTTTGTAGGAGATTACCTCTATAACAGTCAGCGCTAAATTATGGTTAGAGAATGACTTCATTACCATCATGTATTTCTTTTTTCTATGAAAAGGAGGTAAGAAGGTCTCTCATATTAAAACTTTGAGGCCCCTAGAAGGGAAGGTTCATTAGGACTCATTATAAACAGTTGTTACAAATAGGATCCACAGAGATGCTTGACGTCTGTAGCAGTCTGAGATTTTTCTTCCTTTTAATGCTTAGATGGGCAAACTTCTCTGCTGCTATTTCTTGGTACATCCTACACAATGCAAAGCTGTATCTTTTATTTCTCAACCATTAAGTTGGTGACGTTTTGATCTGTGGGAACATACAAATATTTTCCTGTAGTTAGTTTTAAGATTTAAATTGAAAATTTGACAAAAAGGTTTAATATATAACTGTATCCCCCCTTTTTATTTTACGTTTTTATTTTTTTGACCCATGAGTCTCAAAAGGGCAGTTGTAGTATACATACCTATAGGCAGGAATCAAGGTGTAAATTTCATTAAATTTACCCAAGCTGTTTTGGGTGACTGTCTGTTGTTAATTTGGGAATCGAGCTTAATTCCTTAAGTTAAATTATCCTACAGGTAAAAGAGAATGTTACAAGATGATACGGTATAACACGGAAATTATAAAGAATTCCCAAGGTTACTGTTACACAGATTTTAAGTAGAACAAATGTGGACAACAATTTATATTTCCACTTAACTTAGATGTATTACCGTTTTTATTAAAACTTTTAAACCAATGTTTTTTAATATAGACTTTTTTACTTTTTACTGAGTCCTAAAATACCATGTAGTTTGTAGATAGAGTTTGGGCAAAATTGGATACTTGTTAAATTCATATCAATTAAATATATATTAATTGAATATAGACCCGTGTCCCTCTCCCACCCCTCCCACCCCTCCCACCCCTCCAGTTTCACCATTTCAGTCAGTTTTTGATGCAGTCTTTCTGTTGTTGTTCTTTCCAATATGCATCCCTCCCCACAAGAAGTATTTATAACTGGGTTTTTGACGCTAGCATCCGCAGATGAGAGATACTATTCGTTGTTTGTTTTCCTGGGACTGTGTTACTTCACTTAACATAATATCTTCTAGTTACATCTATTTACCTGCAAAGTTCATGATGTTATCTTTCTTCACTGCTGCATAGAACTCCACTGTGTACATGTACCTCATTTTCTCTATCAACTGGTCAGTTGAGGGACATTTGGGTTGGTTCCAGCATTTTGCTATTATGAACATAGCTGCAATAAATATAGCTGTGCATGTATTTCTGCAGTAAGGTGAGTCTTGTGGGTATATACCCAGGAGTCCTATGACTGGTTCAAATGGCAAACTCATTTTGAGTTTTCCAAGGGCTCTCCACACTACTTTCCATAGTGGCTGTACAAGTTTACATTCCCACCAGCAATGTATGAGTGTTCCCCTTTCCCCACAACCTCTCCAGCGCGTGGCATCATTTGTTTTCTTGATCCTAGCCAGTCTTTTTGGAGTGAGGCGATATCTTAAAGTGGTTTTAATTTGCATTTCCCTAATGATTAGTGATGTTTAACATTTTTTGAGATGTTTCTCAGCCATCTCTAATACCTCCTCTATGAAGTCTCTATTCAGTTCTTTGTTCCATCTTTCGAGTGATTCATTTGTTTTCTTACTTCTTTGTTTTCTGAGTAGTTTGTATACTCTGGAAATCAATGCTTTGTCAGATGTATCTGCAGTGAAGGTTTCCTCCCACTCTGTGGGTTTTCTCTTCACTTCCTTTACTGTTTCTTTTGATGTACAGAAGCTTTTGAGTTTAATGAGGTCCCATTTGTCAATTGTCGATCTTATTTGTTGTGCAGCTGCTGTCTGAGTTAGGAAGTCTTTTCCTATGCCTATGTTTGGTAGTCTGCTGCCAAGTTTTTCTTCTATTGCCTCCAGAGTTTGGGGTTTCATGTTGAGGTCTTTGATCCATCTGGAATTGACTTTTGTACAGGGCGAGAGGTAGGAGTTTAATTTCATTCTTCTACAGGTGGTGATCCAGTTTTGCCAACACCACTTGTTGAAGATGCTGTCTTTCCTCCAATGTGTCTTCTTGGCCTCCTTATCAAATATGAGATGGCTGAAATTGTATGTGCTCAGGTTTGGATCTTCAATTTGGTCAATTGGTCTGTTTTTGTGCCAGTACCAAGCTGATTTTATGACTATAGCCCTGTAGTATAGTTTGATGTCTGGTATAGTGATCCCCCCTGTATTGCTCTTTTCGCCCAGAGTTGCTTTGGCTATTCAGGGTCTTTTGTTTTTCCAAATGAAATTGAGGATTCTTTTTTCCAAACATGTGAAGAAGCTCTTGGGGATTTTGATTGGGATTGTATTAAATCTGTATACAAGTTTAGGTAGAATGAACATTTTTACTATATTTATTTTCCCAATCCATGAGCATGGGAGGTTTGTCCATCTTCTGATGTCTTCTTCAATTTCCTTCTTCAGAGGTTTAAAATTTTTGTTGTAGAGGTCCTTGGTATCTTTGGATAGAGTTTGTTCCTAGGTATCTTATTGTTTTTGAGGCTATTGTGAGTGGGAAGTTTTCCTTGTATTCCTTCTTCAGTTGCTTGTTGTTGGTTTAAAGAAAGGCTACTGATTTTTCTAGATTTATTTCATATCCTGCCACTTTACTGAAATTCTTAATCATTTCTAGGAGCTTGCTGATTGAGCTCTTAGCATCTCTTAAGAAAACAATCATATCATCAGCAAAAAGGGATAGCTTGACTTCCTCTTTTCCAATTAGAACTTCTTTAATTTATTTTTCTTGCCTTATTATCCAGGAAGTGTTTCAAGCACTATATTGAAAAGGAGTTGTGATGGGGGCAGCCTTGCCAATTCCACTTACCTTTAAGTGGAATGCTTCTGTCGTTTTTCCATTTAGGATGATATTGGCTGTGGGTTTCCTGTATATGGCTTTGATTACACTGAGGAATGATCCTTCCAATCCAATTCCCTCTAGGACTTTAAGCATGAAGGGATGCTGGATTTTGTCAAAGGCTTTTTCCACATCAATTGAGATGATTGTAGGTTTTTGTCTTTTAGTTCATTTATATGTTTGATGATATTTATTCATTTTTGCATATTGAACCATCCCTGCATTTCTGGAATGAATCCAACTTGGTCATGGTGGATGATCTTCTTGATGTGGATCTGTATGCAATTTGCAACTATTTTAATTAGAATTTTTGCATCTGTGTTCATGAAGGAGATGAGTCTATAGTTCTCCTTTTTGGTTGTATCTTTGCCTGGTTTTGGTAATAGAGTAATGCTCACTTCATAGAAGGATTCTGGGAGAACTCCCTCCATTTATATCCTTCTAAACAACTTGAGTAGTAATAGTTGTCTTTTTGAAATATTTTATAGAATTCTGCCATGAAACCATGTGGGCCTGGGCTTTCCTTGGTTGAGATGCTTCTTATTACATCTTCAATTTCGTCATATATTATTGGTCTATTTAATCTGTTGATCTCTTCTTGGTTGAAATTTGGTGATTCCCAGGATTTCAGATATTCATCCATTTCTTCTAGGTTTTCAAACTTAGTAGCGTATAGGTTTTTGAAGTATTCCCGTATGATTGTCTGGATCTTTCCATTGTCTGTTGGGATTATTTCCCCTTTCATCACAGATTCTATTGATTTGGAGTTGTGCTTTCTTTCTTGTGGTTAACTGGGCTAGAGGTCTGTCTATCTTGTTTATTCTCTCAAAGAACCAACTTTTGGATTCATTGATTTTTTTGTGTAGATTTTTTTTTGTTTCTATTTCATTGGTCTCTGCTCTGATTTTTGTTATTTCTTCTTGTTTGCTGCATTTAGGGTTCATTTGTTGTTGTCTCTCATGTATTTTTAGTTGCAGTGTTAGATCGTTCACTTGTGCTCTTTCTGTTTTTTGATGTAGACACTTAGGGCTATAAACTTCCCTCTTAGAACTGCTTTTAATTTGCTCCATAGGTTTTGTTGTGTTGTATTGTCACTGTCATTCAGTTCCAGGGACGTTTTTATTTCTTTCTTTATTTCTTCATTGACCCCTTCATTATTCAGGAGAGTGTGGTTTAGTCTCCATGTACATTGTAGGGTTTATCCTGGTGTTGATATTGAGTTTTATTGCACTGGGGTCTGATAGAATGGATGAGATTATTTCAATCTTTTTGTATTTCTTCAGTTTTTTTTTTTTCCTGTGTCCCAGTATATGGTCTACTTTGGATAATGTTCTATGGGGTGCTGAGTAGAAAGTTCATTCTCTGGTATTTGGGTGGACTATTCAATAGATGTCTGTTAGGTCCATTTGGTGTATTATATCACTCAGTTCAGATGTCTCTTTGTTTATCATTTGTCCTGTTCATCTGTCTAAAGGACTTAGTGGGGTATTGAAGTCCCCTACTATTGGTGTACTGGGGTTAATCTGTGCCTTGAGATCCTGAAGAGTTGTCTTTATAAAGTTTGTTGCACCAGAGTTTGGTGTGCATATGTTCATGATTGTGAGATCTTCATTGTCAATTGTTCCTTTAATAAAGATGTAATGACCCTCTTCATCTCTTTTGATTTCTTTTGCTTCGAAGCCTATTTTTTCTGATATTAAAATAGCAACACTTGCTTTCTTTTTGGTACCATTTGCTTGGAATAATTTATTCCATCTCTTCACTTTATGTTGGTGCCTATACTTGAAATTGAGATGGGTTTCCTGTAGACAGCATACAGATGGATTTGTTTCCTAATCCATTCTCCCAGTCTATGTCTTTGGTTGGGAAGTTTATTCTATTAATATTTAAGGTTATAATTGAAAGATGGATGTTGCTTCCTTTCACCTTATTATCCATCTGGATTTTTAGTCTTGGATTCTACTCCTGTGTTTATGTTATTATTAGTTTCTCTTCCTAGATGCTTGGGGATAGGTGCTCCTCTCTTCTGCCCTTTGAATTGCTTCAATTATTTTCTGAATAGTTGGTTTTCCGGACATGTAGTCTATCATCTTGTTTATGTCATGGAAGATTTTTCTCTCTCCTTCAACTATAATCAACATTTTTGCTGGATAGAGTATTCTGGGTTGGCATCCATAGTCCTTTAACACAGGAAATGCTTTGCTCCATTTTCTTCTTACTTTCATAGTTTGTGCCGAGAAGTCAGTTGTAATTCTGATGGGTTTCCCTTTGTATGTGACTTGTTTTTCTTTTGTAGCTTTCAAAATTTTGTCTTTGTTTTGGGCATCTAACATTTTAACTATGGTATGGCGTGGATATTTTCTTTTCTGATCTTTTTATTTGGAGTCCTATGTGCTTCTTGTTTTTGTATGTGTTTGTCTATTTTTGGTTTGGGGGAAATTTTCATCCATTATTCTGTTGAAGACCTGATCCATACTATTCTCTTGAGATTCATCTCCTTCCTCTAGTCCTATGATGTGGAGGTTTGATCTTCTCATAGTGTCCCATATTTCCTGGTTGTTCCACTTTTGTGTAGTTTTAAATTTTTCATAATATTTATTTGAGCTTTTTAGTTGCTCTGTGTTATCTTCCAGATCTGATATTCTTTGCTCTGCTTCCTCCATTCTATTTCTGAGGCTTTTTCCTTTCCTTTCTTCTTGATTGGATGAGTGCTCTATTTCCGTTTTCCTTTCATCCTGCGATTTCTTTAGTATTTCCATTTCCTTTTTGAGCTTCTTGGTGCTCCTTACTTCACTGGTTGGTTTCCTTTTTCAGTGTTTCTACTTCTTTCTGCAGTTTGTTTTTTCTCCCTCCTTCTTTCTGGGATATGTCATTCTCTTACTTTAGTTCTTTCTGGAGTTTGTCATTGTATCCCTCTATGTCCTTTTTGAGTTTACCATTCTCTCTCCTTAGTTCTCTGACTTCCTCTTTATTTTCTTTAATTTCTCTGCTGAGGTCTGCAATTATTCCTCTAAGATCTGTTTCTTGGGTCACTTCCAGGGGGATCCCACTGTAGCTATCTCCTGTATGGTTGGTAGAGCTTGGTGTGGAATTATCCTGCACTTTTCCCTTGTTATTCCTTTGCCGTGTCCCCAGCATAAGGGTTTCCCTTTTTTTTTCTTTCTTTTTTTTTTTTTTTTTTTGTTTTGTTTGGCCTGTGCCTGACTTATCCCATGCCCCAGGTACCTGTTTGGAGTGAGTTCCAGGCTCCTGTGCTTCAGAAACACCCCGCACAAAAACACAATAGTGCTGAACCAAACCCACCCGGAATTGGCTGCAAAGGCGAAGGGCGGCTCCACCCAGACAGTCACTCCCTACAAGAGTTTAGAGCAGAGAACTTGACCCATCTGAACATTAAGGAATGAGGAAACTCAGACTGCCTGAGACACGGACACTGAGCATCTCTATGAATAATATGGGGTTGACTGTTAATTAATTGGACTCCTAATGCTGAGAGAACCTTCCTACCTCTCACCCCCCCCCTTTTTTTTTAGGAAAAAGAATAACAGGATGGTAATGAAACCACTCCCCAAACTGTAAACTAGAGCCAATTGTTACAGTGGTAATTTCCTATAAAAACAGGCACAACGTATTAACGATTGATAGGCATAGGAACCGTGAAAGGATATTTCTCTATCTAGAGCCAATTCAATAGTAAAGTGTTTATAAGTTGTGTAATTAAGCAAATATATTACTTCAGGAAAGCTCTGACATCAGCAATGAATTATTCTGCCTAGGAGATGTTGGCTAGGGGATTCAAAACCCGCCCCCCCCAAATTATAATGCCTTTTGCCTATAAGTGGGATTATGCAAGGAGAAAGGCAGTAAGCTCCTGTTGTCGAAGACCTGGTGGAGCATGAGAAAATGTTATGAGACGTCACTTGCTAGTGTACAACGGCCTCTGAAATGCTAGAGGCATACCAAAGGCCACTACAACAATACAGCAAAATATTGGTCTCCTGCGACAAACAGACTCCTCCGAATATCAGCTACACCTCAACAGCCTGGAGATACTGTGCAACAGTGGCAGCCAAGTGTCTATATTATATCCCAAAAACTATTGGCTATTAGCTCTCCCTTGGAGGAAAACTCCACAGGCGGATGCCACAAGCTTATGTCCTCTAGTGGTTAGGCAATCTTATAAGCCACAATAAGAACTTTCACCCTTTATAGAGAAACCACAGTTTGCGGATTAGCATACCATCCAAGCATCTGTGTCTATGCTCACAGCTTAGCTTGACGCAATAAGTTGTACTGTTAAATGCCTGTTCATCCAATAGCTTGAGCTTGTTTTAGTATGACTGAAAAAGGTATCACAGGGAAAGCTGTCAATCCGTGAAGGGAAAAGACTGAACAGACTGGAGTCCAAATGACAACTCCCAAAAGAAAAATAGACTGTTTTCTTCTCACCCACTTGTGCCCCTTTCCCAAAGCCCAGGGAACAAACTGCGAAGAGGAGGCAGTAGATTGTAGGCTGTGGAGAGATCAGGGGTGATCATGCGCTATAGAATTAGTCTGGAAACCTGATGTGATAAAACATGCCTGTGCATACAAGCTTCTCCAACTGGACTATGGGAACCTTGGGTTGTTCAAAATTTGGACATAGATACTTGCAAAATGCACCAATTACTTAATTGTATGACATACTGAGTAACATCAATGTTATCTGCAAACAACTGTTTCATTGTATTGTAGAATCCCTTAAAAATAAAAATAAAAATAAAAAAATTAAAAAAAAAGAGTTTAGAGTTTAGAACCTTTTCCAGCAACCCAAGAGTCAATCTACCCTAAAATCTACCTGTGTGGCATGAGTTCCAGGCTCCTGTACTTTTGGAGCACTCTGCACAAGACACAATTGCCTAGATATTATTTTTATATTCATTGGTGTATGGACAGGTATATGTTCATATGTGCCCATGTATGTGCCATTGCATGGACACCTGGGTGTGTCTGCATGTGGGGGCAGAAGTCAACATTGGGTATCTTGTTATATTGCTCTCCACATTAGTTTTGAGACAAGACCTCTCACTGAACATGGTACTTGCTTATTTTGTTAGAGAAGTTGACGAACAAAGTTCAGGAATCTGCCTTTCTTTCACTTCCTAGCACTGGAATTAGAAGTATAGCATATGTGGGTCTTTTTATGTATTCTAAGATCCTCATGCTTTTGTGGTGTGATGGTTAATCCTGGGTGTCAACTTGACTGGACTAGGGATGAACAAATAAGAGAAAAAGGATCTTTGGATTGAACTACCTCAAGCTGGATGACCCACCCCAAATGTGGGGGTTACCTTCTGTAGCAGGCCTTATAAAAGGCCATGGCAGAGGGAGCTAGTGCCTTTTCTTTCCCTGCTGCTTGCCTCTCTTTCACTGGTGAGTTTGTCTTCCTGCTGCTCAGCCTCTCCAGTGCAGCACGGCCATTGTTGGACTCCTTGAGCTCTGTCACATGAGCAAATCAATAAATTTGTATATAGCTATATATTCGTTCTATTGATTCTGTTTCTTTAGAGAACCTGACTAATATATGTGGCAAGCACTTTCCCAACTCAGCCATCTATCCAGACCCAATATCCTTATTTTGAGGATACAGTAAAGACAAGAGATACAAGCATGAGTGAAGTTAGCTTAGTGTAAGCATTGTCCCTTGCTTAACTAAACAAACTCAGAATCCAACAAAGAGAAACTGTGTATCAACCACAGAAGGTAACAATAGAACTAAAATCAAGAGTCTTTCACTGCAACTTCCAACTTAGCCAAGTCTTTCTTTGATTTTGGCAACTCAGCTAGAACCTTAAGATATGCATTCATAAAATATTAAGGTAAATTTTTCCACTAGCATGAATGAGAAATCCCGACTTTTATGTGACTGGAGGTAATGCTGAGGTCCATTAAAAACTTGGGTTATAGTCATATTTCCCTAAAGGTCATTTAAAAGATGTCGATTTTATTACCACTCAGAATGGGTTGAACAATTAATTATGTATACTAATGTGATTTATTAGTAGGTGCTCAGTATTAAATAAGATCAGCCCTTATCCATAGGGAATTAATTTGGACTTTGAGTCACCAGAAGTGAGGGAGATATGACACAGACGATGTTTTAGGAGTAGATGAAATGAGCTGTAATAACTTCACATAAATAATACTGTTTTTAAACCTGGCCTTGTGTTGTCTCTCTGCTATGCACCGCTCCTGTGGGAGGCTGGTGGCAGGAGAGAGGTGATTATATTTTCAATAACCTCCAGTGCTCATATGTGTCTTATGATAAGTTCTATTCCAGTAGCTAAGCTGAAAAACCTTATAATGATCTTTGCTTTGCCCTGTTGTACAGACAAGAGGGGCTGTGTTTACTCAGCTCTTCCATAGCCACTAAGAGGGTTGATGTTTATTAGAGAGAAGATCAAGTGGGAGAAAAACAAAGTATTTGGAGAAGTACCACAGACAATCTTTCTTATGAGTGATTTTTATTACATTTATTTATTTAATGTGTATGTGCATGTGTATATGTATGTGTGCATTAAGGCACATGTGTAAAGGTAAGAGGACAATCTGTAGGAGTCAGCTGATTCTCTCTTTTTACCATATGGATTCCAAGGATTGATACCTGCTAAGCCAGGTTCTTGGTCTAAGCTATTTTTCATAGTGAACTTCATTTTTGTAGTTCTGAGGATAGAACCCAGGGCTTCTAGCACACTAGGCAACCACAGTAACATGGAGCTATTCCAGCTATAATGGCATTCTTTTTGTTTTCTTTTTTTGACTTTTTGAGACAGGGTCTCCCTGTAGCCCCAAGTGTCCTGGAACTCACTCTGTACACCAGGCTGGCCTTGAACTCACAAAGATCTGCCTGCCTCTGCCTCCCAAGTGCTAGAATGCTAGGATTAAATGCATGTGCCACCACGCCTGGCCGTCATGGCATTCTTAATGCAAATATCACTCAAGTTCTGGTGTCAACTTGTGTCAATTAAATATTCAGAGAGGACCATGCAAAGAAACTCCTGTGATGTTCCTAAAGCAATAAAGGTAACTGACTTCCAGCCCAGCAGCTAATACAGCCACAATGACACCAAAATAGCAATAAAAAGAGCACCTTTACTTTTCTCCTTGTTCACTTAAGTTAATTTTATTAACATAAAAAGTATTAGGTTTCATTATGGCATTTTTAAACATAACCTGTGTTGAACTTTTGCCCCACTTTTTGTTCCATATTCCGCTGCCCCCCATACCTCCCCCCCCCATGGGCATCTTAGCTAGTTGATTTCACATCACATGCATTCTATGACTAGGTCTTCCTGAACACCACTCTTTTCCATCTCATAGCTCTCTTTTTGGTTGACTGATTGACATTGCTATGTATGCTCAGGAGAATGATCTAGGATCTTAGTATCTTTGGTTTTGAATGAGTGAGTTTATCAAGCATGCAGCAAACAAAATTAAAAGAACAGTTTGCCAAGAATAGACAGGCAGAAGCATCAGGTGCTGGTAACATCTGTGAAAGATGACTAGAGTGATTTGACTGAGAGTTAGCAGAAGTAACATCATTGAATCAGGTGCTTTTCAAAATCAAGTAAAAATCAACTGGGGCAGAGGCAATCAGGAGTCTTGCTACTGGTGAGTTTTGGACTTCCTGTTTCTACAGCAGGTTTTTTTTTTAATTAAAAATTTTTATTGTGCTTTTGTGCATTTCATATGACATTTTTTTTTGGTCTTTTTGAGACCGGGTCTCCCTGTAGCCCCAGCTGTCCTAGAGCTCACTCTGTAGACCAGTCTGGCCTTGAACTCACAAAGATTCACCTGCCTCTACCTTTGCCTCCCAAGTGCTAGGATTAAAGGTGTGTGCTACCACACCCGGTTACAACATTTCTTAATCTAATTTAGACCCATTACCCCTTCCATGCCCCCCACCCTACCAGAGCTCATACATTCTGATCTTCATGTCTTGAATGGAATAAAGAATACAAACCTCTCTTGTAAATAGTTTCCTTATATATGTTCTCAAAGAAACAGTATTTATAATACCTTTGGCTGCTGGCTATCTTTTCTTTCTCCATTTTCAGAGGTAGGTGCCAGGCTGACCCAGGGCAAGGAGTTTTGGAGGACACTTATCATACTTGGGTCTGAAGTAAGGAATGGCCTCCTTACTCCCAGAGTACACTTACAAGAAGTGTAAACAGCACATGAGTACTTTCAGAATAATGAATATTACAGAGAAGCCACTTTGTCTACCAAGCCACTCTGAGATGATATGAACTCCAATCCAGGATACCGATAATGGATTCTAGTTCTAGTCCAGATCAACAGATGGTACACTAACAGCAATGTTGGTTACCAAACCACTCTGGAATCATGTAGAGTCTGAACCAGTACCCTGAGTACCCAGTTCACTCATGTCCCCAGTCCTCTAACAGACACTCTGCCTACTGCATCATTTTAGGACATCTGGAGTTCAAACTGGCACAGCAAAATGGTACCTTGACATCTAGTCTGCCCACCTTGCCCCCTAGCAGCCAACATACCCACTGCACTCCTCTGGGACACTGTCAAGTCTGAACCCAAACCCCAGGTAGTGACCCACCTGACCCAAGTTGCCCATGTGGTAGTCCAACAGTCACTGTGACCATCAAGCCACGCTGAATCTATGTAGAGTCTGAATCAGAAGAGCATGTAGTGACCCCCTGACCCAGTCCTAACACATGGTCACCTAGTTACCACCCCACCCGGAGTGCTGTTCTGGGACAGACTAGAGCCTGACCAGAAACACCAGGCTCAGAAATTTCACCTATCCCTAGCTGGCCTGAGACCACTTCTGACATGTCATTTGCACATAAACACAAAGAGACCTTAACACTGAATAACAAAGAGCAATAAACTGAGACAGAAGCTTATAAATTGGGATTACAGGAAAGATCCAAACACCCAGTGACTAAAGGATGTTCACTTTTCGTTGACACTACCAAGGACATAAATCTAGATTCCCAGGCCCCTCCCTTCACAACACAAACATCATGAATATCCAGGACAGTATGTCTCCTCCAGAAGTTAACATAACCTTTTTAATATGCGACAAAAAGCCAACATAGCAGATGCACAAAACAATGATTTAAAAATACCAATTATAGGGGCTGGAGAGATGGCCTAGCGGTTAAGAGCGCCGACCGCTCTTACAGAGGACCCGGGTTCGATCCCCAGCACCCACATGGCGGCCGAGAACCGTCTAAAACTCCAGTTCCAGGAGAACTCCAGTTCCAGGGGAATCCGAGACCCTCTTCTGACCTCCGCGGCGTTGCACGACACGGGTGCACAGACTTGCATGCAGACAGTACATTCATACACATACAATAAATAAATAAAA
>VZQC01009358.1:1083395-1104374 GCA_009823505.1 Rhizomys pruinosus
TCCAATAGCTTGTGCTTTGTTAGTATGACTAAAAAGGGTATCACTGGGAAAGCTGTCAATCCATGAAGGGAAACAACCTGAACAGACTGGAGTCCAAAATGACAACTCCAAAGAAATTAGACTGTTTTCTTCTCACCCACTTGTGCCCCTTTCCCAAAGCCCAGGGAACAAACTGCGGAAGAGGAGGCGTGGTAGATTGTAAGGGCTGCGGAGAGATAGGGGTGAATCATGAGACTACAGGAATATAGTCTGGACTCCTGATTGATCAACATGTCTGTGCATCTCTGAGGACCCTGTCTCAAAAAAGAACCCCCCAAAGTAAACGAATTGAAAGGAACAACAACAACAACAACAACAACAAAAGACTGGGTCAAAAAACTGACCAAAACAGTAAAATTGTGCCCCAAACAGTAAACTTCTGCATGGAAAAAATTTAAAAATAGACTGAGAAAAAGATGCAAGATATATATGGCAGAATGCAGGAACTCTGGCGGTGTCAGGGCATGAAAGGGTGAATGGTTCTAAATTTGATTAAGAAATGTTATAAGAAATGAGCAGAAGTTCAATAAAAAATTAAGGAAAAAAAGAAATGAATGAACTGAAGATGATACCATATTGTTCTAGTTTCTCTTTAATTACTGTGACAAAACGCACTGACCACTACCAACTTGGGGAGGAAAGGGTTTATTTAGCTCACATCTCCCAGGTCACAGTTCATCACTCAGGGAGCCCAAGGAAGGAACCTGGAGGCAGGAGCTGGAGCTCAGGCCATGGAGGAATGCTTCTTACTGGTTTGCTCTCCTGGCCCATGCTCAACTTGCTTTCTTATACAACACACAACAATCTTCCCAGGGGTGGCACCACCCATAAAATCTAAATTCAAAACTATCATACAAACAGCCCTGAGTTCCTACCTTGGGCTCCCTGGGTGATGAACTGTGACAGAGGAGATGGATCAAGGAACTCAAAGTAAAATATGATATCCTGAATTTGATAGAGGAGACAGTAGGGGAGTACACTAGAACTTATAGGTATAAGAATGTATGTCCTGAACATAGCCCCAGTAGTGCAGGCAGTAAGAAAAGCCAAGGAGGATAGACCTCATTAAACGAAAAGGCTGCAGAGCAGAAGACACAAGTGAAGCAGCCTACAGCAGGTAAAAATATGTTACCAGCAATTTATCTGACAGAGGATTAGTTTCTATAGTATACAAAACCATAAAAACAACTAAACACCTAGGAAACAGCCAACCCAGTTAAATAATGGGGCAAGAAAATAAAGAGTTACAAACACCTGAAATACAAATGACTGAGGCACACACTTGCCTTCTTGGAAATAAAAATGAAATCTACTTTGAGATTGCATCTTAACCCTTCCTAATGTCTAAGATTTAAAGAAACGACAACAAATGCTGGCATAGAAGCAGAGAAAGGGGAACTCTACCACAAGATTCAGCTACACCATCCTTGGTTACATTCTCATTCATCCTACTACACAGATCCTGCTCATACATGCTCATTGCTGCTCTACTCACATGCCAGGAAATAGAAATTGCATAGATCTTTCAGCTGTGGATAAATGGATAAGGAAAATGTGATACATTTTATCATGGAATATTATCATGGTCATTATGAAAAATGAAATTTTCAAATCAATTAATGGGAATTGAAATGGTCATCCTACAGAGGGAACTTAGACCCAGAAAGGAAAATATCACATATTTTCACCCATATGGTCGCCTGGAGTCCTGGCATGAATTCTGTGCCCTCTACCCATGATGATAAAATGATGAAAGCACCACAGCCTGGCCTGGCAGGGTTTTATATGCCCGGAAGATGTTCTGGAATTCTACAGTTCTGTGAGCATTCCTGAAGCATCACTTGAATGTCCCCATTGCTCCTGTCAGCATGCAGGAACCTTGCTGCAGGCTCAGCTTTGCCCTTAGCTCCTCCTAAGTAAACCAGACTCCATAGTTGGAAGCTTGCCTGGTGATAAACCCATATCAAAGAAGATATATTTTATCCCACATGGGGAACCCTACCCCAGCTAGAAACCTCATCCTAGCAAGTAAAAACCTTAGTACCAGGAATGGGTTACCTTGCTTTTAGTTGTTTGTCATAGGATCCCATAGACACCCAAACCTTCAAGATATTGAGAAAGCTCTTTGTTACACTCCAGAACTCGACAGCAAATCACATTGCCAAAGACAACACATACCTGAGCATGTACTTATCTGGAACCTTCATCCCTATTTCTAGCTTTCTTAGTGCCCTCCACCCATGATGGTAAAATGATATTATGGGAGGGGAAAAGTAATTATTAGTCTTATCTTATTGTTAAACTTGTGAGTTATAATGAAGACTGTCCTGGGAAGTTGTGCCCTCTAGGGCAATATTGGCAATAATTTTATGAGACTAGCTTACCATACTCTGATTAAATTTTAGGCAGGTTCCATGAGACTGCACCCATACTTTCCCCCAACACTATGGTTAATAACATGTGGCTAGATAAGTTTTTCTGACAAAGGCCCTAGGGAAGAATCTAATAACATCATTTAAAATATTTTATTCATTATTGTTATGTGCATGAGTGTATTACCTGCATGTTGTAAGTGCATCCTTGTTGTGCTATCCCTGCAGTAGTCACAAGAGGGCATGGGATTTCCATGGAACTGGAGTTACAGAGTGTTGTTAGCTGCCATGTGAGGCTGGGAATCAAACCTGGGTCCTCCACAAGAGTACCTGGTGTTCTAAAACACTGAGTCCTATCTTTGGCCCTTTAAATGACTTCTAATGACTTATGACATACACAAAGATTAATGAATCTCTCAATCCTAATCAGAGCACAATAGATAGGCATTATCAAAGTAAGCTCCACCTGATCCTCATGCAGAGAATAAGAGACCCAAGAATGCTCAACCCCAGATGGCAATCATGTCACACCTATCCCCTCAATCTCAGGAATCAGTGTAGAAGGGGAGTTGGAAAGACTGTAACACACAGAGTTGGTGGATGACTACAGGGAACAAGTGCGTTTTTGTAGCTTGAGAGTTCCACCTATGAATTCATAGTGATGAATGTCAGCATGCACCTGACATATGCAAGTGCAGGGCAATCAAACTCTCAGCAAGTAGGTGGTGGGGAGGTAGGCAGATATTCTCACCCCTAGCTGAGGAGCTACTGGCAATTGGTTGCTGCTGGAACAGGAAGAGGCAGGTTTTATTGAGGGTGTGTCCCTTGATTAACCACAATCTAGGGCAGGTTCCACATCCAAGAGTATTTATGCAACACATATTAGACTCAACAGGGGATGATGATGATGATAATAATAATAATAATAATAATAATAATAATAGAACAAGAATTTGGGTGGGTAGGGAGGAAATACTCTCAAAATATGTAACATAAAATTATCAAAGAATAAATTTATTTCTTAAAATAATGTGTGTTATAGGCCTATACTCACAGACACTTTGTATTATAATAATCATCATATAGAAATGTACATATAAGCATTTATTTAAAAATTTTTTATTAATTTTATTTATTTCCGTATGTGTATGAATGTACTGTCTGCATGCAAGTCTGTGCACCCATGTCGTGCAATGCCAAGGAGGTCAGAGAGGGTCTTGGATTCCCCTGGAACCGGAGTTTCAGACGATTCTCGGCTGCCATGTGGGTGCTGGGGATCGAACCCGGGTCCTCTGCAATAGCAGTTGGCGCTCACAACCGCTAGGCCATCTCTCCAGCCCACATATAAGCATTTAAAGCTATGATCCATGTATGAGAAAGGTCAAGGGACATTTGTCTTACTAAATCTGAGCTATCTTGCCTAATATTTTTCTGGATCCATCCTGCAACTTTCATAATTTAGGTTTTCATTACAGATGAGTAAAATCCCATTGCTTAGCATGGTTCATAAGCCCCAATCCTTCTTGCTTCTTGAATCTTAAGGACTGAATATGGATGGTGGTTCTTCTTAGGGTAATCTAAGCAGCTGCACTATTTGGTATTCTATTTGGTTTTTTGTCACCCCAATTAGCTGTCAACTAGCACCTGGAAGGGAAATTTACTGATAATTAAGGTATCAGTTGTTAACTGAGTATTGCCCTATAATGGGCAGTTAGAAACTGCTTTATTAAAAAGCACTGACTCCTCACTGGGCCTACAAGTTAACTAAAAAAAGAATAAAATCCTACTATAGGTGCCTTCTTTTTCTACCTAGGCTGACATCAAGGTCACTATGTAGGTGAGGATGACTTTGGATTCATATTTTCCCTCCACCAGGGATGACAGGCATCCATGACTGGGCCAGGTTCACATGGTGGTAGAGATGGAACCCAGAGTTCTGTGCATGTTGAGCAAGAATGTTGCCTATAGTGTTACATCATCCCCAGTCCCTCTACATCCCTTATTTTTGTTATATGTCCTGCTTAAATCTACAGGTAGGCACATTAACCAATTTTAAGAGTATCTGGCTAAAATGTGATTCTTTTTTTTTAATTTTTTTATTAATTTTTATTTATTTCTGTATGTGTATGAATGTACTGTCTGCATGCAAGTTTGTTCACCCGTGTTGTGCAATGCCGCGGAGGTCAGAAGAGGGTCTCGGATTTCCCTGGAACTGGAGTTCTCCTGGAATTGGAGTTTCAGACGGTTTTCAGCCACCATGTGGGTGCTGGGGATCGAAACCGGGTCCTCTGTAAGAGCGGTGGGCGCTCTTAACCGCTAGGCCATCTCTCCAGCCCAAAATGTGATTCTTAATAGTTCTCCTTTCCCTTCAAGGTTCAATGCACAAAGAGTAACTGAGACATCTTTCTGTCTGTCAGCCTATCCCAAATTCCCCAAATATATGAGCCATTGAAAGGAAGTGAGAGAACACCACTAGACCATTGCTGGATCAGCACTGCTTTATAAGCCATGCCTCTGGCCCTTCATTTAGACCAAATCATCATGTCATCATGTCAGTGCTCCAAGTGGGGACAGAAAGGCCTAAATTCTGGTTACCCAAATGGCCATTCTGATTAAAATCCTTTCCTGCCTTTCCACTATTATTTCATTTGCTTTCTTTGGGGCAAGTGTCAGAACCTAAAATGTTAGGATCCCAAGGGTCAGACTTTAGTATTATCTTTGGTTTTGAATAGAGAATAATCCTTTTCACAGTTCCTATGTCTATTAGTCAATTCAAGAAAGCAGTTTTACCGGTTTTATAAGAAGTTACCTCTATAACGGATGTCTCCAATTTACAGTTGGAGAACGACATCATCATCATATTTCTCCTTGTACTATGGGGGGGAGGTAAGAAAGTCTCTCATATTAAAACCTTTGCGGCTCCTAGAAGGTAAGTTTCGTTAGGACTCATTGTACATAGTTGTTACAAGTAGGATCCACAGAGGGGTTTGATGTTTGAAGCAATCTGAGGCTTTTCTTCCTTTCAATGTTTGGACGGGCCAACCTTTCTGTTGGCACTTTCTGGTACATCCTACTCAATGCAAAGCTGTATCTCTTCTTTCTCAGCTGTTAAGTTGGTGACATTTCGACCTGTTGGAACATACAAATCTTTTCCCATAGTTTCCAAGCCCCCACAAAAGGTAAAGGCTCCTTGCTTCTAAACTGGGATACCTGCAAGAAGAGAGGAGATAAGGCCCTGCTGTGGAAGACTTGACATTAACATGGGAAAGATGTATCGAGACCACACATGCAAGTGTACAGATGGTCTCTGGAATACCAGAGAGTGTTACCAAAGGCCACTATACCAATAAAGCAAATATGGGTCTTCTTGGGTCAAGCAAGACTCCTCCGTCAGCACCAGCTGGAAATACTGTGCAGCAGAGGCAGCCATATGCCTGTATATCCCAAATCTAATTGGCTATTGGCTCTCTCCTTCGAGGAATAACCCACAGCTTATGCCATAAACTTGCACCCTCTAAAGGTCAGGAAATGTTATAAGCCACAGTAAGACCCTGTCATTCAACAGGAAAAAAATGTAATTCATGGATTAACATACCATCCAAACATCTGTGTCTATACCAAATTAACCTATGATAACAATTAATTCTGTTTAAATACCTATATATCTAATTGCTTGTACTTCATTAGTAGGATTGAAAGGTTATTCCTGGACAAACTGTCAGCCCATGAAAGAAAACAGCCAGAAGTGACCAGAGTCCAAGACAACAGCTCCAGAGAAAGTAGACTGTTTTGCTTCTCATCCACCTGTGCCCCTTGTCTAAGCCTAGGGAAAAATCTGCGGAAGAGGGGGCATGGTAGAATGTAAGGGCTGTGATTGGGGTGAAAGGTGAACCTACAGCAATATAGCCTGGACACTCATTTGATCAACTTGATTGAACATACAAGCCCCCCCCCCCTTGCTGGATGGTGGGACCAAGGGGCTGTGTGAGTTTGGGCACAATTAATTGCAAATTGGTTTTACATGAAGGATGCTTGTACTCATAAATTATCACCTATTGCTAAAAACTGGAAAAAAAAAAACTGAGAGAAAGATGCGGGACAGTTATGGCAGAATGCATGATCTGGGATGGGGTGGAGTGGCATGGAGGAAGGGAAGGGGAAATATATGTGGAAGCTGCTGGACACTATATATAGGTCCAGCAGCTTCCACAACCTAAACTGCAGACTCAAAATGAATTAAAGTATTCATTTTTGTAGGACAATGAGAGAAGTGGGGGATTGTGTCATGGTTAAGAGAAGTGAAATTAGCCGGGTGTGGTGGTACATGCCTTTAATCCTAGCACTTAGGAGGCAAAGGCAGGAGGGTCTTTGTGAGTTCAAGGCCAGCCTGGTCTACAGAGAGAGTTCCAGGACAGCTGGAGCTACAGGGACACCCTGTCTCAAAAAGACAAAAAAAAAATAATAATAATAATAATAATAAAATAAAATAAAAAAAGAGAGAAGTGAAATTATGTTAGATTTTCTTGTATAAAAATAATTTTAGTCTGCTTTTATTATACATATGCATGTTCTCTTGTGAGAGGGGCTGCTTACACACATGTGAGCTTGTTTGTGGAGGTGAAAGTTTGATGTTAGGTGTTTTCCTTTATTGATCACCATTCTGTGTCTTGAGGCAGAGTGACTTACTAGAACCCAGAACTAGCCCCTTCGACCCTGTTTAGTTAGCCAATTTGCTCTGACAAATGTCTCCTCTCTGCCTCCCAAGGGTTGGGATTACAGGGGCCACATGCTTGTTCAGTATTTTCATAAGTGCTGGGTGTCTGAACTCTGGTCTTCACGTTTGCATAGCAATCACTTTATCCACCAAAAAATATCTCCAGTGCAAGACTCTTCTTTAATTTTTTAATTTTTTTTAAATTTTATTTATTTCTGTATGTGTATGAATGTACTGTCTGCATGCAGGTCTGTGCACCCATGTCGTGCAATGCCACGGAGGTCAGAAGAGGGTGTTGGATTCCCCTGGAACTGGAGTTCTCCTGGAATTGGAGTTTCAGACGGTTCTCGGCCGCCATGTGGGTGCTGGGGATCGAACCCGGTTCCTCTGTAAGAGCGGTCGGCGCTCTTAACTCCTAGGCCATCTCTCCAGCCCAAGAAAATATTATTTTTTTTAATTTTTTTTATTTATTTCCGTATGTGTATGAATGTATTGTTTGCATGCAAGTCTCTTTGGGAAGATATCCACATATTTGGCAATTGTTCTAATTTAAGATAGTCCCAAGGAAAATAAATAAGGCCCAGTGACAGCAGCTAAAGAACTTATGATATAATAAACAAGAAAAAGTTTCATTTTAGATTTAATAAGCAATATAGGTATGTGTATTTTACTGGTTTATAATAGAATGCAGACAGAGAGTTAATATAGCAATAGAAAGTCAGCAATAGGAGCTTTATGAAGAGATGGGAACCAAGACTCATAGAAACAAAGATGGAGGAAAATATTCCAGTCATTAGAAGGCCGTGTGCAAATGCTTTCAATTGAAGTTCTTTCTATGTTATGATCATGTGTGTGACCAGAGTTACCTCTGTGAGGTACTGAGGGGGAGATCATGGCTTGCTAGTTAAACATTTTGCATGTGGCTGAGTTACTTTTATAGTGTCATTTCCTATAGGTGATATTCAACATTTTAATATTTACTTTATAGTCTTTCATTATCCATTTTTCTTGCTACCCAATCAGTGTCCCATTCTGTTTCACAGGGTTCATGGGTCAGAGATAAATCATATACAAGTTCAGCTGCAAAATGATATCCAGTCCAAGGGCTCTGGTGACTCTGTGTCCTAAATCATCTCTCAGTTAACGATGGCATGTGAATCTGAAATGGCTAGCATGGGCTTGCACTGAACAGCAAGCATATCTTCCTTAGAGTACAGCTAAAGATAGCATAGCTATCCTAATGAGGCTATGAAGATAAATCAGTAGGTAAAGTAATTTGTGCCCTACATGGATTTGAAGGCACAGCACATAAAATGCCATATTTGTGCCACTTGCATGCCTTTAATCTCAATGCTGGGGGGGGGCAGGATAATTCCTGGGGCTTACTAGATGACAGCCTGGACCCAAGTTCTGTAAGAGACCCTATCTGAAAGGAATGATGGAAATCATGGAAGAGCAGGATATCTAAATTCCTCTGGCCCACATACGTGTTTATACATAGGGCCCAGGCCAGCTGAGATGCAGGGAATGCGCCATGTCTGGTAAGGGATTGGGAAGGAGAAGCTAGGCCCGCCTGGAACACCATCTACCTGCCTGCTTGGGTCTAAACCCTTGTAGGGTGTGGCTGTCTGGGCGGGGTTACCCTTCCCCCTTGCAGCCCACAGTGGCTCTGGCACCATAGTGAGTCTTTGTGTGGGGTGTTCAGGTTGGGCCCTTGCTAGCCAAGACAACCTGAAGCACAGGTAAGAACCCTGTGCCAATCCAGACTGGTAACTTCCCCCAACTGGAATTGAGGAAAGAGTATCTAAGTGGATATTTTTTTGAAAACCTTCGGAACAGGAAGGGAAGAGTGACTTAAATATCCAATATCCAATATATAAACAAAACTGAAAGTCTGAAACCTAGACAAGTCAACACTTCATAAAGAAGGAGGAGAAAAAAAAAAAAAGAAAAAAAACAGCCTCAGAAGGAGGCAAGCTTAACAAGCCTTCAACATAGTGAAAAGACATTTGTGATTGGCATTGGAATACAGGCAAAAAAAAAACCCACATGCCAGGGACACGGCAAAGGGATAACATGGGAAAGGTGCAGGATAATTCCGCACCAAGCTCTACCAACCCTGTAGGAGGTAGCTACAGTGGGATCCCCCTGGAGGTGACCCAAGAAACAGATCTTAGAGGAATAATTACAGATCTATGCAGAGAAAATTAAAAGAACAATAAAGACGTCATCAGAAACTAAGGAGAGAGAATGGAGAGGAGATGAAAAACTCAAAAGGACCTAGAGAATATCCAATGACAAACTTCAGAAAGAAGAACAAAGGAAGAAAAAAAAAATCAGAAAAAAAGACTGAGAAAAAAAAAAAAAACTCTGAAAGGAAGTAGAAACACTGAAAAAGGAAGCCAACCAGCAAAGTAAGGAGCACAGAAGAGATTGAGAAGCTCAAAAAGAAATTGGAAGTACTAAAGAACTCAAAGGATGAAATGGAAAAAGGAATAGACATCATCCAGTCACAGAAGGAAGGAAAAGAAAGACTCAGAAAGTAGAATGGAGGAAGCAGACAAAGAATATCAGATCTGAAGATAACACAGAGCAACTAAACCGCTCAAATAAAGTTTGAAAAATTTAAAAAATATACAAAAGTGGAACAACCAGGAAATATGGAACACTATAAAAAGATCACACCTCCTCAAGCAATAAGAGGAGGAGACGAATCTCAAGAGATTATATTGATCAGATCTTCAACCAGAATAATAATGAAAATGTCCCCAAACTAAAATTAGCACAACCCTCATATCACATCAGACAGAGCACATAGAACTCCAAACAGACAAGATCAGAAACCAGAAACTCCCCACACCATATCATAGGTAAAAACTAGATGCCCCAAAACAAGCTAAACTCGAAGGCTACAAAAGACAAACTCAGTCACATACAAGGAAAACCCACAGATTACAACCTGACTTCTGGCCAAACCATGAAAGCAAGCAGAACATGGAACAAAGACCTCCCCAGAGCTAAATGGACTATGGATACCTACCCAGAATATTATACCAGCAAAAATGTTGATTATAGTGGAATGAAGAGAAACAAATCTCCATGACATAAGAAAAAATGAAAAAAAATGAATACATGTCGGAAAACAAACCCTTCAGAATACTTGGAAAGCAATCAAAAGGCCAGAAGAGAGGAGCAACTATCCCCAAGCTAGGAAAGATACTGTGAACTTAATAAGGTGTAGAGTCGGAAATCAGTAGAAGTCTAAGAATCAAAAGGATAATACGGAAATGACAACATATACACGTCTTAATAATACTTTAAAATTCATTGGAGCTAACTCCCAATCAAAAGAATCGACTGGAAGAATGGATTAGGAAAAATCCGTCTATATGCTGCTGTCTACAGAAAAAACCCACTCAATTTCAACGATTGACCCACTTAAGTGTGAATACGGATGGAAGAGAATATTCAAGCAAATGGTAACCAAACAACGCAGGTGTTGCTATTCTAATCAAGCACAAAATAGACTTCAAAGCAAAGAGAATCAAAAGAGACAAAGAGGGCCATTAATCTTTATAAGGAACAATTAACATGAACATCTCACAATCATGAAATATATACGCACCAACTCTGGTGCACCAAACTTTATAGACAATTCTTTCAGGCATCTGAAGCCACAGATTCACCCCAGATACTAATGTATGGGGACTTCAATACCACCTAAGTCACGTCCTTTGGACAGATCAACCAGCCAAAGGATAAACAAGAAACAATCTGAACTGAGATGATTACAATACACCAAATGGACCTCACATGATCTACAAATAATCCACTCCACAACGCCAGCAGAGATACACCTTCTACAAAAGCACCCCATGGACACATTCTCAAAATAGACCATATGCGGGACACAAGGAAATACTCCAAACTAGAAAAATATTAACTAATCAATCATCCATTATATCAGACCAAGTGCAACAAACACTCAATATCAACAGGCATAAGCCCCTTACAATTAAAGAACACACACTGGAGATAAAAACACTCTCCGAATAATAATGGGTCAAGGAAGAAATCAAGAAAGAAATAAAACTTTCCTTGAACTGAATGACAATGATAATTACAACACAACAAAAAAACTATGGGGACCTTTAACACATTCTGAAGAGAGAACAAAACAGAATGAGCACAAGTGAATAATCTAGCACTGCAGCTAAAAAAAAAAAAAAAAAAAAACTCTGAAAGGAAGTAGAAACACTGAAAAAGGAAGCCAACCAGCAAAGTAAGGAGCACCAAGAAGAGATTGAGAAGCTCAAAAAGGAAATGGAAGTACTAAAGAAATCAAAGGATGAAATGAAAAAGGAAATAGAGCACTCATCCAATCAAGAAGAAAGGAAAGGAAAAAGACTCAGAAGTAGAATGGAGGAAGCAGAACAAAGAATATCAGATCTGGAAGATAACACAGAGCAACTAAAAAGCTCAAATAAAGATTATGAAAAATTTAAAAATATACAAAAGTGGAACAACCAGGAAATATGGAACACCATGAAAAGATCAAACCTCCATCATAGGAATAAAGGAAGGAGAAGAATCTCAAGAGAATACTATTGATCAGATCTTCAACAGAATAATAGATGAAAATGTCCCCAAACTAAAATTAGACAAACCCATATAAATACAAGAAGCACATAGAACTCCAAACAGACAAGATCAGAAAAGAAACTCCCCACACCATATCATAGTTAAAATACTAGATGCCCAAAACAAAGATAAAATTCTGAAGGCTACAAAAGAAAAACAAGTCACATACAAAGGGAAACCCATCAGAATTAAACCTGACTTCTCGGCACAAACCATGAAAGCAAGAAGAACATGGAACAAAGAATTCCCAGAGCTAAATGACTATGGATACCTACCCAGAATATTATACCCAGCAAAAATGTTGATTATAGTTGAATGAGAGAGAAAAATCTTCCATGACATAAGATGATAGAATACATGTCCGGAAAACCAACTCTTCAGAATACTTGAAAGCAAATCAAAGGGCAGAAGAGAGGAGCAACTATCCCCAAGCACCTAGGAAAAGAAACTAATGAGAACATAACCGTAGGAGTAGAATCAGAGGCTAAAAATCCAAATGGATAATAAGGTGAAAGGAAGCAACATCCGTCTTTCAATTATAACCTTAAATATTAATGGACTAAACTCCCCAATCAAAAGAAATAGACTGGGAGAATGGATTAGGAAACAAAATCCGTCTATATGCTGTCTACAAGAAACCCATCTCAATTTCAACGATATGCACCAACTTAAGGTGAAAGGTTGGAAGAAATTATTCCAAGCAAATGGTACCAAAAACAAAGCAGGTGTTGCTATTCTAATATCAGACAAAATAGACTTCAAAGCAAAAGAAATCAAAAGAGACAAAGAGGGCCATTATATCTTTATTAAAGGAACAATTGACGATGAACATCTCACAATCATGAATATATACGCACCAAACTCTGGTGCACCAAACTTTATAAAGAAAATTCTTCAGGATCTGAAGGCACAGATTCACCCCAGCATACTAATAGTAGGGGACTTCAATACCCAACTAAGTCAAGTCCTTTAGACAGATCAACAGGACAAAGGATAAACTGAGACACATCTGAACTGAATGATACAATACACCAAATGGACCTCACATGCATCTATCAAATAATCCACCCAAACGCCAGAGAATACACCTTCTACAAAGCACCCCATGGAACATTCTCCAAAATAGACCATATGCTGGGACACAGGAAAATACTCAACAAATAGAAAAATATTGAAATAATCTCATCCATTATATCAGACCACAGTGCAACAAAACTCAATATCAACAGGATAAGCCCTACAATTTACAAGAACACATGGAGACTAAACAACACTCTCCTGAATAATAATGGGTCAAGGAAGAAATAAAGAAAGAAATAAAAACTTTCCTGGAACTGAATGACAATGATAATACAAAACAACAAAAACTATGGGACACTTTAAAAGCAGTCTTAAGAGAGAAAAAAACAGGAAGAGCACAAGTGAATGATCTAGCACTGCAGCTAAAATTACTTGAGACACAACAGCAAATGAACCCTAAACGCAGCAGACAAGAAGAAATAACAAAAATCAGAGCAGACATCAATGAAATAGAATCAAAGAAAACCATACAAAAAAATGAATGAATCGAAAAGTTGGTTCTTTGAGAGAATAAACAAGATAGACAGACGTCTAGACCAGTTAACCAAAAGAAAGAAGTAACAATTCCAAATCAATAGAATATGTGATGAAAGGGGAAATATGACAACAGACAATGAAAAGATCCAGACAATCATATGGGAATACTTCAAAAGCCTATAATCTACTATGTTTGAAAACCTAGAAGAAATGGATGAATATCTGAAATCCTGGGAATCACCAAAGCACAACCAAGAAGAGATCGACAGCTTAAATAGACCAATAATATATGAAGAAATTGACGATGTAATAAGAAGCCTCCCAACCAAAAAATGCCCAGGTGCAGATGGCTTGACGGCAGAATTCTATAAAATATTTCAAAAGACTTACAACCATTACTACTCAAGCTGTTTAGAAGAATACAAATGGAGGGAGTTCTCCCAGATTCTTTCTATGAAGCCAGCATCACACTATTGCCAAAACCAGTCAATGATACAATCAAAAAGGAGAACTATAGGCCCATCTTCTTAATGAATACAGATGCAAAAATTCTAAATAAAATAGTTGCAAATCATGTACAGCCCCACATCAAGAAGATCATCCACCATGACCAAGTTGGTTTCATACCAGAAATCCAGGGATGGTTCAACATATGATAATAAATAAATATCAACAAACATTTAAATGAACTGAAGGACAAAACCATAATATCAGCTCAATTGATGTGGAAAAAGCCTTTGACAAAATCCAGCATCCCTTCATGCTTAAAGTCCTAGAGGGTTTTGGATTGGAGGGATCATTCCTCAACCTAATCAAAGCCATATACAGGAAACCCACAGCCAGCCAATATCATCCTAAATGTGGAAATGACTGAACTATTCCCCTTAAAGGTAGGAACTTGGCAAGGCTGCCTCCAGTCACCACTCATTTTCAATATAGTGCTTGAAACCCTTGCCAGTGCAATAAGGAAAGAAAAGGAAATTAAAGGGGTTCTAATTGGAAAAGAAGAAGTCAGGCTATCCTTTTTTTTGCAGATGATATGATTGTTTACTTAAAGGATGCTAAGAACTCCACCAGAAACCTGCTAAAATGGTTAAGAGCTTCAGTAAAGTGGCAGAATACAAAATATATCTAGAAATGTCAGTAGCCTTTCTTTACACCAACAAGAAGCAACTGAAGAAGGAATACAAGGAGACCTTCCCATTCACAATAGCCTCAAAAACAATAAAATACCTAGGAACAAACCTAACTAAAGACACCAGGGATCTCTCCAACAAAAATTTTAAACCCCTGAAGAAGGAAATTGAAGAAGACATCAAAACATGGACAAACCTCCTATGCTCATGGATTGGGAAAATAAATATAGTAAAAATGTCCATTCTACCCAAACTCTTGTACAGTTTTAATGCAATCCCAAACAAAATCCCAAGAGTCTCTTCACAAGCTTGGAAAAAAAAAAGCCTTAATTTCATTTAGAAAAACAAAAGACTCCAAATAGTCAAAGCAACCCTGAGTGAAAAGAGCAATACGGCGGGGGGGGGGAGGGGGAATCTCTATACCAGATTTCAAACTATACTGTACGAACTTCCACAGAGAGAGAAATAGAGATGCTGAAGACATCTTAAAAACTGGTTCAATGTCACTAATTAATAAGGGAAAGCAAATTAGACCACTCTAAGTATCATCTACCCAATAAGACTTGGCCAGGACAGCAAAAAACAAATGATACACAGTACTTCGGAGAGTAGTTGGAGGGAAAGGGGAACACTGATTTCCATTGCTGGTGGGATGTAAACTTGTACAGCCACTATGTAAAACAGTGTGAAACTACTTGGAAGATCCAAAATGAGTCTTGCCATTTGACCAGTCATTACCGCTACTGGGATACCCAGCAACCACTCATCTTACTGCAGAATACAAGCACAGCTATATATTTATTGTACTCTGTTCACAATACAAAAAGTTGGACCAAACCCAAACCCTCAACTGAGGGAGTGGATAGAGAAAAATGTGGCACATGTAATGCAATGGAGTTCGTATGTGCAGTAAGAAAAAGACAAACATCATGGAACTTGCAGGTAAAGTGGATGGAGCTCAAAGATATTATGTTAATGTGAAGTAACACAGTCCCAGAAAACAAATGCAGAATGATTTTCATCTGTGAATTCTAGCATCAATAACCCAGTTTAAATATTTTGTGGAGGAGGTGCATATTGAAAGAACAACAGAAGGACTTGCATCAGAAAATTGACTAAAATGGTGAACGGAGTGTTGGATGGTTGGGGAGGAACCATTTGTGGTCTATATTAGAAATGTTTATTTAAGACATGAGTTCAACAGTATCCAATTTTTCCAAGCGTTATTTACAAATTACAGGTTATTTTAGGACTTAGTAAAAAAGAAAATAAGGTCTATATTAAACCAACATCGTTCTAAAGGTTTTTAACAAAAAAACCGTAATTATTTAATAGATTGGAAATATAAATTGTGTTATCCACACTTTGTTTTACATTAAAATCTGTATAGAGAGGGCGAAGAGATGGACCTAGCAGTTAAGAGCACGAATCGCTCTTCAGAGGACCCTGGACAACTGGGTTCGTTCCCGCCCCCACATGGTGGCCGAGAGCCCATCTGTAAACTCCAATTGCAGGAAGAACTCCAGCTCCAGGGGAATCCGAGACCTCTTCTACCTCCGCAGCATTTGCACCGACATGGGTGCATCAGACCTGCATGCAGGACAGTACATTGATACACATACAGAATAATAAAAAAAAAACTAAAAAAAAAAAAAAAAATGTAATAACAAAATGGAACAAACAAAATTGTTCTCTATAATTTTTTTTTTTTGTTTTACATATTTGTAATTCTTTTTACTGTAGGTCAATTTTAACTTAAGGAATTAAGTTGTTCCCAAAATGTAACACCATATAGTCACAAAACAAGCTTAGGTAAATTAAATGAATTTACACCGTTGATCCTGCGCTACAGGTATGTGTACTAAACTGCCTTTTGAGACGATGGTCAATAAAAATAAAACCCTAAAATAAAAAAAAAAAAAAAAAAAAAAAAAAAAAAACTTTTGTCAAAAATTTTTCAATTTAAATTCTTTTTTTTAAATTATTGTTATGATGCTTTGTGCATTTCATACATTTTTTCCAATCAGTTCAGCGTATTTCCCTTTTCCCTCCCCCCCACCCCCACCCCATCCCCAATCATGCATTTCTGCCATAACTGTCTGATCTTTTCTCTCAGTTTTTTTTTTTCATTTTTAGCTATAAGTGATAATCCATGAGTACAAGCATCCTTCATGCAAAACCTATCTGCAGGCTGTTGTGCCCAAACACCTACAGCCCCACCATCCAGTGGGGGGTGACAGGTTGTTTGTTCAATCAAGTTGATCAAATGAGTGTCCAGACTACATTGCTGTAGTTTCACCATTCACCCCAATCGCAGCCCTTACATTCTACCACGCCCCCTCTTCCGCAGGTTGTTCCCTAGGCTTAGAAAAGGGGCACAGGTGGATGAGAGGTAAAACAGTCCACTCTCTCTGGAGCTGTTGACTTGGACTCTGGTCAATTCTGGCTGTTTCCTTTCATGGGCTGACAGTCTGTCCAGGAATAACCTTTCGATCCTACTAATGAAGAACAAGCAATTAGATATATAGGTATTTAAGCAGCACTAATAGTTATGGTAGGTTACTTTAGCATAGACACATGTTTGGATATGTTAATCCATGAATTACAATTTTCCCCCCTGTTAAATATGATAGGGTCTTACTGTGGCTTATAACATCTCCTAACCTGTAGAGGGTGTAAGTTTGTGGCATCAGCCATGGGTTATTTCTCCAAGGGGAGAGCCAATAGCCAATTAGATTTGGGATATACAGGCACATGGCTGCCTCTGCTGCACAACACCAGCTACACCTCAATTTAAATCTTAAAACTAACTACAGGAAAAGATTTTTACGTTCCCACAGGTCAAAACGTCACCAACTTAATGGCTGCGAAAAAAAAAAAGATACAGCTTTGCATTGTGTAGGATGTACCAAGAAATTCCAGCAGAGAAGTTGGCCCATCTGAACATTAAAAGGAAGAAAAGCCTCAGACTGCTACAGGCATCAAACATCTCTGTGGATCCTATTTGTAACAACTGTTTATAATGAGTCCTAATGAACCTTACCTTCTAGGCGACACAAAGTTTAATATGAGAGACTTTCTTACCTCCTTTTCATAGAACAACAACAAAAAAATGATGGTAATGATGTCATTATTTAACTGTAAATTAAAGCTGACTGTTATAGAGGTAATCTCTTATAAAACTGGTAAAACTGCTTTCTTTAATTGACTAATAGAAATAGGAACTGTGAAAAGGATTATTCTCTATTCAGAACCAAATATAATACTAGAATCTCTTTAAGCTGTGCATTTAAACACAATATATTAATACAGGATAGCTCTGATATCAGCAATGGATTATTCTGTCAAGGAGATGTTGACCAGGGGATCCAAGCCCCCCCCAAAGGTAAAGGCTTCTTGCCTGTAAACTGCGATACCTGTAAGAAGAGAGGCGGTAAGGCCCTGCTGTCAAAGACCTGATGTAAGCATGGGAAAGACATATTGAGACTGCATTTGCAAGTGTACAGTTGGTCTCTTGAATACCAGAGAGTGTTACCAAAGGCCACGAAACCAATAAAGCAAATACTGGTCTCCTTGAATCAAGCAAGGCTCCTCCATCAGCATCAGCTACACCTCACCTGCCTGGAAATACTGTGCAGCAGTGGCAGCCATATGTCTATATATCCCAAATATAATTGGCTATTAGCTCTCTCCTTGGAGGACAAATTCATGGCTGATGCCACAAGCTTACATCCTCTAGGGTTAGGAGATGTTATAAGCCACAGTAAGACCTTGTCATCTTTTACAGGAAAAACGTAATTCATGGATTAGCATACCATCCATACATCTATGTCTATACCAAAGTAACCTACCATAATAATTAGTACTGTTCAAATACCTATATGTCTAATTGCTTGTGCTTCATTAGTAGGATATAAAGGTTATTTCTGGACAAACTGTCAGCCCATGAAAGGAAATAGCCAAAACTGACCAGAGTCCAAAAACGACATCTCCAGAGAAAGTAGACTGTTTTGCTTCTTGTCCACCTGTGCCCCTTTTCTAAGCCTAGGGAACAATCTGCAGAAGAAGGGGCATGGCAGAATGTAAGGGCTATGATTGGGGTGAATTGTGAAACTACAGCAATATAGACTGGACATTTATTTGTTCAACTTGATTGTACATACAAGCCCCTCCAGCTGGATGGTGGGAGCCTCGGTCTGTGTGGGTTTGGGCACATCTGCTTCCAAATTGGTTTTACATGAAGGATGCTTGTACTCACAACTTACTACTTATTGTTAAAAAAATGAAATAAAGGAAAGTATAAAAACGAACACAGATTCATACACACTGACATACACCAGTATATACTATGTACACATGTACCCTATCTCTCTCAGTGTCTGTGTAGCTCTCTGTCTTTATCAGTCTATCTCTCATCTCTCTCTGTATCTGTCTTGTCATGTCTTGTCTCTGTCTCTGTCTCTCTCTCTGTCTCTCTCTCTCTCTCTCTCTCACACACACACACACACACACACACACACACAAATACACATTCCTAGATTGAGAGAGATGATGAAAGATTGTAAGTCCTAAGGACATGTTTGAACCTGTGAAGATTTAATTCCAGCTACCTGCAAGTTTAGTGAACTTGCAGAAAGTTTAGTTTTACCTGTACTGCATCTAGAGCCTTTTTGACTGCGAGAGAGGACTAGCAATGAACATTTTACTTAACAGTGCTTAAACATGTACCATTAATTCATAGAAGCAAGGACTGCTGATGGACTTGATAGGTTTATATTTCAGACAGAGGAGAATAGATTTCTGACGAGTTATTTCAAAGACTCATTCACCTTTAAATTACAAGACAGTTATTTATAAAAAATGTATTCTCTTTATGCCTCTGAGGATATAGCTACATTTCTGTTTTTTTTTAATTTTATAAATTATGGATCTCATCAAGTAGCAGTGTCTGACCTGCAGTTTTCCTCAATGCTTCACCACCTCATGAGACAGCATGCCCAGAATTTCCTTTCCTCATTATTTAGGATTTGTCCACTGAATTGAAAGCAATTGTGCAGCTTTCTTTTCTGTTTCACTTAGCCAATAGCTGCTGCACTGGCTTCCAGGCTCTATATTTCATGGTCAGTTCTCATTTGGAAGGCTTTTTCTTTGACCTATTGCTGTTGCCAATTCATTGGGAGGAACAAGCAGGTAAACAAGTGGATGGTCTGTACTGCATCAAGTGAGTGCAGAATCATCAAAAGTATTGCAAAGGCCTGGAAACCCACAAGCCCAGAGGAAGGTGATCCCTTCTGGGAGGACTGAAGTGGGTGATTCTGAATTCCTCCTGCATATGCATATGTGTGTGGTGTATGTGTGACTACATATTTTTGTGCTCAGGGGTCGTCCTCTAGCATCTTGCTCTACCATTCTCTACATTAGTGTTTGAGACAGCATCTCTCTCTTAACCTGTAGCTTGCTGATTGGGATGGTTTGCTGGCCAGTCAGCTCCAGGGACCCATTTGTCTCCACATCCCCAGTTCTAGATATATAGGCTGCAACTGTATTTTATGTGGGTGCTGGCTACCAAAATCAAGTCTTTATGTTTCAACAACAAGCATTTACCCACTAGTACATTTCCCTAGCTCCTCCTTTTACATTCTTCATGATCATGGATAGCATCTGGAACAGTTTTATCTGGCATATATCAATCTATATCCTCCAACAACTTTTGACCTACTTAGAAAACACAACCAAATAACATAAAGAATTACTTTAATATTGTGATAAATTATTTTTTGAAATTATTTCACAAATATTAGTGTAAGCTCTCTACATTTTTTTTTAATTTTTAATTTATTTTTTATGTGTATGAATGTACTGTCTGCATGTAGGTTTGTGCACCCATGTCGTGCAATGCCACAGAGGTCAGAAGAGGGTGTCAGATTCCCCTCGAACTGGAGTTAAAGACGGTTCTCAGCCGCCATGTAGGTGCTGGGGATCGAACCCAGGTCCTCTGCAAGAACAGTCAGCGCTCTTAACCACTAGGCCATCTCTCCAGCCCCAGCTCTCTACCTTTTCTTATACAACAATAAAAGCATAAGAGAAAAATAAGAGTGAAGATTTAAAACATTATCAAGGTTCTGAATCTAAAATTCTAAACTATGTGGATTTATCCTGAGGTTCCCAAAGCCTCGTGTCCAAATAGAAGTCAGTATGTGATTTGACCTGCTTTGCTGAGCAGTCACCTTCTTTCAGGGCATAAAGATGTTCAAGAAAAGATCCACAGGTTTCTTTCTTCATTTTTCTTTCAACAGATTTGAAGCCTGGAGAAGAAAGATCATTATTGGACATGTTACCAATTCCAGAGCTCATAACTGTATTTTGACACTAACAGTCTTTGTAGCATTTGCTGGATTTTCATCTTAGTTTACCCTCTTTTCCAGCTGTGCTTTTCCTTACATTGTGAAATATTCAAAATATTTTCAGATGTGACAAAAACAACATTTCGTTTACCATTTATTATGCCTTCCATATATAT